>JADDOH010023801.1:0-24112 GCA_016648135.1 Agrypnia vestita | reverse complement strand
AACCGGTGTCAGAGCCTTTAATATAAATTTGGTCGGGCAACACTAAAGAAACGAAACAGTAATGGCGGCCGCTCTATCTGTCAATCTGTCAAACGGTAATATCGGTCCATTATTTGCTTTTTCAGCTTCGCAAAACTTTAATACTTCATTGGCAATTGTTCTTGCACCATCCCGGACTGTTTTGGACATAATCATCAGGGTATATTGGTAATCAAGATGTCACAGCTCCCGAGCAAATACGAAATTGAACTGAATGACAGAGCGAGGGGCGGGTTTTAGTTCCAAAGTTGCCGCACGCCAATTTACGTTGGGCAAGCAATACACTTGCTTCAATTTTGTGAATATTTTTGGCTGATTTATATGTTTTGAGAAGTGTATGTAGATAGAACGACCTTTTGAAATTCCACCCCCTCCCGTCAAATTTTTGTTTTGGAAAGTTGATGTAGCTAAATGAGGAAAGTTTCCCCCCCCCTCAAGGTCTAGAGAATTTTGGAATCGAATGAAGAAATCTTTGGAAATTGAAATAATCCCTCCCCCCCAGCATTTCTTGCGGGTCATTATACTTACAGCAGATACAATTTTGTAGTACTACAATTACTTCACTTCATGTAGTTTATTGAAGTAAATAAAGTGTGTAATGTTTCGGTACCTACATATAAGTACATATACAGGTAATACAAATATAGCGCATACTTTATAGTTTTAAAACTTGTGTGTAGGGCCGGTTGTTTCAAGTTGGATTAAAGTAAGCGTTCGTTTAAAGCATAGATATTTACGAAAACGGTTCGTCTGATTGGTGGGTAACCCAAAAATCTATGCTTTTAACGAACGCTTACTTTGACCCAACTTGAAACAACCGAGCCGTAGTCTTCCTTTTGAAATATAGTTTTTCCCTTCGCCAGCAGCAATAAGCCATGCGCTAATGTGTGAGTGCCTGTTAGGCGTTGGCCCACTATTGCACTTGGCTTAATGTGTACTGGGGCCTTTATGATATGCGCTCAACGCCATAGATAATAACGCCATCAATCATTAATCCGTGATATTACTTATATTCTTTTTTCTATGAACATTATATGTAACCATGCAGGGCCTGCGCACTCTATCCATAAAGTTTCGATTCCGTTATAATGGCATCAATTCTTTTATGGGAATTTTTTTAAATTTCATTTTTCGGCGGTTCTAATTTGGTGTCAGTACTTACCTACCCTTGCCAACTATTTTAACAATTATTGTAGTGGTATTAATGTTGGTTTCGCAAAATGTTCAAATTGGTTACACTATTATGTTATCTATGGGTTACACTGTTCACAAATATTCTGTGGTTCACAATTTGCGACGCCATTTTAATTTTTCAAATCAAATATGTCTTTATTTTGTGGCGATTTTGCTTGTTTATTTTTTTACAATCCCGCTACCACGTCACCGCCTCCGACATTGACATCCTCTGATAATATGTTTGTTTCGATATGAAACTGAATATTGACATTTCACAAAGGATATCTCCTACAAAAACGAAATATTTTATAGTCCTTTTGAACTGTCATACTGAAACCGAAAATACACGTGAGTGATTGTATTTTATATTTATATTAATTATATTTGGAATGTTTTATTATAATTGTGTTTGCAAGTTTATTAGAAAAAGTTATTTTACAAAGGAAAACTCATTTACATAGGGTATAAAAGCGAAGGCAGCAATATCCAAAAAATTGTTTTGAATGTAGTCACAGAGGATTACTAATTTAAAATTAACCGAATTCTAGATTTTATGTATTATTTTATCCCTTCCAAAATCTTGTTTCCTATAAATTTACAGGCTATGTTTCCCATAAAATCTCAATACTGTTGACTCATTTGTCCAAGTTTTCCGTATGATTAAAATACAAAAAAAAATTATGGTTAATTATTATTACATCATTATCTTTGTATAACATGCATACAATTATTAATTAAGAGTTATTATTATTTCACTGCTGGTTTTAGAAAGAAAAGAACTTCCCACTGACATGTGTAAATGATAAGTAAAATTATTATGTCTACAGATTCAAGTCCAAGGAGATGAATATTGGTGTGACGGATGAATATCTCAATGGAATCCTCAGAACCCAGCTCCAGCACAGGAGATGAGGGTAAGAATATACAACTATAATCTATAACTAAATATTTTTTAAACAATGATTGCTTGTGTTGTATTTTTTTTAATACACAATACATACATTAATAAATGTTTACAAAATGAATAAAATAAATTTAAATAACAGTACTAAAATATTAAACTAGTAAACTAAAAAGTAATTTCATAAATAAATTTACAAAATAAATAATTTAGTTAAAGTATGTTTATGTTAATAAAATTTAATTAAAGATGGACACACTCTCCCACACTTGTTAATTTAATTTAATTGTTAATACCCATTAATTTAATTTAAGTGTTAATAAAATTTAGTTAAAAATGGACACACTCATCTGTCATTTTCCAGCGTTGTCAAATTTAACAGATTGTATTATTTTTAAGGTTAAAATCAAGAAGAAGAAGAAAGAAAGCGTTGCTGCCTAACCGGTCTGTAGCAGCATTCTTAAAAATCCATGCAGATGTAAGCATCGACAAAGAGGCTTCACAGACAGTGGACTTTGTAAAATATTATTAGAAATGTAAAAATAATGTGCATAATAATATCGAACCATGAGAACTTTAGTGTATTAAGTGAAAAATGCAGTTTTGAGATATCGGCGTTAGATGTTATAAATTTCTTTATCAAATTGATTTTCAATTATTTGTTTTAGAATTTTTTGAATATTGCAAGGATTTGGATTGCCTCACATGCACCCATCGATAAACCTTATATTTGCTTATAAGGTTTATCATGGGTACAGCATAATATAACTATTTTATTATATTTTGATTGAGACAAGGTTTTATAAAAGAGATAAATCATTTAGACCTTCCGACAAATCTGGTGTTTTTAGTATATCTAAAATTAGTGTTTTGCTTTCCTGAATGGGAACATTAATGAATGATCTTGCAATATCAAATGATACTAACTTTTCATTCAATATCTTTTAAGGTATTGACTACATGAAATTTTAATTGTCTACTTTGGTTTAAATACGTTGGAGTTATTTAATATTTTTGTAATGATTGAAGTTATTTTGAATGTTGGGGAATTGCATTACATTGGGATACTGCTGATCTGATGGGGCTGTTTCCTTTGTGAATTTTGAGAAAGCCGTATAATTTTGCGATCATTAACACTGTTTGCCTTTTTTCCTTACAAATTAAACTTATGGAAGTTATTGTCCGATCGTCCTGATGAAGATATAATACAGTATCGAAATCATTAGACGTTTAAAAAAAAATATGTGTGGTTTTTAACGCTATAAGCATAAAAAATATTAAATCATTTGTTCTACTTTTTTAGTTTCAAACCGCTTGATCTTACTGACCGGTTATATTATTTGCAATGCATTGTAAATGATGTCTTATTGATATCTGTTCTTGTATACGCTTATTTAATTGAAAATAATTATTCTGAACATTGAAGTGTAAAATGACAATTGAAAAGAATACTTTTTTTGTTGTGTATCCAGAATAATTATTATGTATGTGTAACGTATATGTATGTAAGAATCGTTGAAAATACTGTCAACCCATTAGAATGTACTCTGTTTATCATATCTTCACACTTTTGATCATTTAGATGATATTCCTAACCTTTTTTTATTATTTTAAAAATTTATTATTTAAATAGGAAATATAATAATTTTATATTTCTTTATATATACAGCATTACATATAATTATTTAAAATTTTATTCTAACTAAAGTATCACATATTTTTTTAGTTTCCTCTTAAAGTTGTTATATTATTTACATCTCTAATGTCCCTGGTAGTTTAATGTATAGTTTCGTTGTAGTAGTAGTTTTATATATAGCACTGTGCATGATTAAAATTTGTGATTTTTTTTTAATGTAATCTTTTCATCTTCTCTTGTTTCATGTTTGTCATGTTTGTGTTTGTTTTTTCTTAATACTTCAAAGATGTTGTATCAATTATTAATTTTATACATAAGTAGAAATAGAATTAAATTTAATTATTTGTCTATTATTGGTAAATTTTCTAGCACCACTTTAATTCTTGTGTATTGATTTATTTTTAGTATAATTCTTTATGCTTTCTTTTCGAGTATTGTTATTTTTTCAATTCTTCTTCAACCCAGAAATAGTATACTGTCGCAGTAGTTGATGTGGGGGACAATTATTGCGTTATATAATATATTTTTGCTCAATTCTGTTTTGATCTCTTCTGATTCTTTCCAAGGGTGAAATTCATTTTGCTATTTTTTGTTACATATTTTGTGTTCAATGTAAAGTTTAGTTTATGATTTATAATTGCTCCCAAATATTTTACATCGAATTGGGTAGGAATTTATTGCAATGTTTTTTTTAAATCAATATTTGTTGAATTTTTCCAATGTATATTTGTACTTAAAACAATCATTCTGAATCTAAAAAATATATTATTTGAATGTTACATTTTTTATAACATCACTTAAATAATATTAGTAATAATATTAACAGGCAATGAAAATTGACTACCACATGAATACGAAGTGTAATCTTATTTTGTATAATCATCACAAATCATTGATTTCCTTTATCTATTAAAATGGTAGCTTGTGGTGTAAATTATTTACTGATCAATGTTACATTTTATTTTCTAAAATATTAATAATTACAAAATATATAATATTGAATTTTTATTTTCTTTGCGAGTTTTGGTATTTTAAAAAATATTAATTCTATGTTTTTGAATTGAATGAATTTTAAATATGAACATTGTTTTTAAAACAAAATCATCTATTTTAATCTGAAATTATGTTCATTATGTAAACATATTCCTTCTCTAAACATGAGATTTTTCTTTTACAGAGAGGTAGTGTGTAAAATTTAAAAAATATGCTGTAACAATATTGACGAATTTAAAAATAATTGTCAGTTTTCTTTGCCAATTCTTTTTCTGACTCTTATTATAGAATTAGTGGATAATACATTTTTAATTAAATGTACCATCTTTTATTGTTAAACCTTATTTTCATTTTCAGAAACAAACAGCCGTGTTCTGAAAATTGTAATATTGCTATTTCTGTATCTTGACAGTTATTTTATAACATTGTAATGCAGTTAATTTTGACATTTTAAGTTTGACAGATTTGAAATTAATGAATTCAATCAATCAGAAAGCTCTAAAACGTAAATAAACGAAAGTAAAATAAGTTATTCATAATATGTGAATAACTTAGCGTTTGTTTACGTTTTAGAGCTTATCTGATTATTTGAATTCGTTAATTTCAAACCTGTCAAACTTAAAACGTTAAAATTAACAGCATTATAATGTTATACAATAACTGTCAAGATACAGAAATAGCAATATTGCTATTTTCAGAATACGGTCTAAATATTCATTTAATTGAAATAAATAAATAAATAAAGAAAAAAAGGACAAATATATAAATAAATAATAATATCTCCCATAATCGCAAGATGTCACTTTGCAAATAACAGTTGCCATTCTATTTTGGTCTATATTCTGTGGTTCTATTCGACTTCCTAATAAAATTTCTTGGCACTTTCAAACATTATTCAATCGGTGTTTATTTATGTCTTTATTCTGTGGTGTTTATACTTTTTATCACAGAATAGAGAGGTGTTTATAACTTTGAGTACTAATTTTCAGTCAAGCTGTTCATGTTTTTGTAAAAGTGGTGGATACCTTATGGTCTTCTTTGTCTCGTCAATGCAAATGAATTATACTCGAGCCATCGTAAGATGGCATTTTTGACAGATCGTAATAGTGTTGTGACACACTTAAAATTATTAACGAAAAAATTCACTCGAAAAAAAAATTCGTCGCACGGTGTGACTAGAGAAAGTCTTTGTACATAAAAAAGGTTAAAGAAGAATAATAAAACACATTTTTCTTAGATAAAAATATTTACTTAAATGTTTCAATCTGATTCATCCCCATTACTATCACTCTCCATTGAACTATCGTCGCTGCTATCATTTCCTAAATTAATTATAATATCATTATCTAAAATATTATCGATTCTAATATCTCTTTCTTAATCTTCCTTTATTCGTCGCACGGTTCTATTCACTACATTAGCCCAGTCTGTTTGAGTTGTACGTTGACAAGCTTCTTCTAATAATTTTAACATTTTTGATGTCGTAAATGGAGGTTCTGTATTATGCCTTGCTGCATATCCCTTGATTTGAGCCCATATCAATTCAATTCGTAGTGTTCGCAATGGTAAGGCGGTAATCGTATTACTTGGTGCCCATATTCCGATGCGATTTCATCAAAGACGTACCGTGATTTTGCCGGCTTGTTTTGTTTTAATAATTGAAGTAACTCCGCTTTCAACATGTCCATATTTACGTCTATGCCATTTTTTTGAAGCCACGCAACGATATCAGCTTTTTTTGGGACTGAGCAGGCGGCTTATCGATCTTCATTTTGCCGGCTTGTTTGAGAGAAAAAGAGACAAAAAAACATCACCCGGTCTGATCCGTCTTTTATTGTTTTGTAGCCGTTTTCTTTGCCCTCTAATAAAGGCATAGAAAAAGATCATATTTAGAGGGCACAATCGATCTGTCAGATTTGTTGTATTATTTTGGATACTTATTATGCGTATTCTACGCATATTATACAGGCAATCAATATCCTATAACATTTTGAATCATTTCGTTCATTCCATATTTAATGTTGATGGACATCACTACTCTGGCGTTCGCGCAATAAAGTATAGCATTTGTCCTCCAATGTTTAGCTGTCATTAATTATGAAAATTCATGTAAGTCTAAACGTCAAAAGTGCCATCATAGAGTGGCCGTACTGTAACATTTCAAAAAACATTTGAAAAAAGCGGGAGTGGATTGTGTAATCAGCAACAATGCTTCTGAATTGCGTTAAGTAATTTAACTCACCAATTGTAGAAAATAAAAAATTATATGCAAGAAATTAATTTCCAAAGACTTTTTATATTCATTTTTGGTTTGAGCAGTAGAAAAAATGTTTAACAAAAGTGCACACCATAGAACAAGTATTTGTAAATTGAAAATAGAAATTCAAAAATTTATTTTTATTAACTGTGACCTGTAGGCCAACATCATATTTGAAAAGCGTTTATGCCTGTGTGCATGCACAATAGTAATATTTGTAGGCTTTGCTTTTAAAGGTGGTGTGCCTGTGGATTACATTCTACCTTCAAAATATATCGACAGCTCCTACATATATAATATTGTAACCCACAAATCGACGATTTTGAGTTTTTTGTGTATACACATGTGTATTTAATTATATCTTTAATTCCAAGAAAGAAAAAAAAATATTTTGAAATAACGTTTTCTTATTGTAAAAATTTTTTTTTTTCTTTCTTGGAATTAAAGATATAATTAAATACATATGAAATACACAACAAACACAAAATCGTCGATTTGTGGGTTAAGATATTATATACGTAGGAGCCATCGATATGTTAATGGGTATCGAGGAAAGTATAGAATTAGTGGAGTCATTATTTAAGCACTGCAAACTAACTGTGTTTAACTAAAAGGTGACCTTGGATTTTCATCTTCTCCAAGCAGATATATATCAAATAAGCGAATGGAGAAGGCAAAATAAATTTATGTTTAATGTTTCCATGCATTCCATGAACGACCAAATGACATGAATGTCGAATGTTAAGAATTTCGGCATCAGCTTTGTGAGCACCCAGATATCTCATGATCACATAGAAGCGGTCGATCACATAGAGGCGGTCAGTGGTAATGCATTGAGAATGCTAGGATTTGTTCTGCGTACAGCCAGGTTTTTCGAAAATACCCGCACACTGAGAACTCTTTACAATTCCCTGGTGCGAAGTAGACTTGAGAGTGTTTCGATGACTCGGGGATCACGTGAGCATAAGTATTAAGTTAGGCCTCGGGTACAATACAAGCGGCGAGCGGCAGAGCGTCAGAGCGTCAATGCGCCCGAGTAGTGAGGAATGCCGACCACAATATAACTAAGCTCACTGCTCTGCTGTCAATGCATTCCCCACTACTCGGGCGCATTGAGGCTCTGACGCTTGTATCGTACCCGAGGCCTTATGGTAGAGAGAAAGTAAAAAAAATGTTTCTAAGATATCTTTACATGAGAGAGTACGGGCATTGTCCTTGGCTTCACCCAACTGAGTTCCTCCAGGGTATGCATGGCTACAATAGTTTAGAGACGAGAAGGAATGTGTATTTGATTATGCATTTTTATCGATTGTAGCATGATGGATAACCCTGGAGTTATGCGGAGTGTCTTTATTGCTAGTATACAAGATGTCTCGTAATAGTAGCCAAAACTTTGGAAGAGTCATTAAATTTTGAATAGAAAATATTGTTTACACAATGGGTGAAATGTCAACAGTTACGGAGATAAGCGACATCAAAGTTTGCATTTTTTAAAAATATTTCTGGCTTGTCTTTTGTGATACGTTGGATTATCATGAAAACAACTTAAAATTCTAAAAACTTTCTATAAACTACTTGGAGTAACTTTACGTCTACCGGTTTCGATACCACTGTACCTTCATGGTTTTGTATCTCCAAGTGGTTTATACAAAGTTTTCAGTTAATTAAAATTAATAATTATGTCCAACCACAAAGATTACGCTATAAATATCAAAAATATTACATTCATTCAAACTGCAGAAACATGAATCAAATTTCTTTTTGCACGCTTTTCAGCTATACTAAAAATATAATAAGGGACAAATTTACTGAATTATGGAATGGTGAGTTGAGAAAAGGAAAAACCTTGAAAATGTTCTTTGAAAGTATACGTGATGCTACAAAAATACTAGATTGACATGGAAGAGGTTTTGAGCTAAGCCAAATGCTATCAGGAGATGGTTGCGTCAAAAGATATATTTTCAAAGTCAAGAGAAGCATCGATAACACATGTCCTTGTGATACCGAAAAGGAGCAAACCTCCGAACACATGCTATTTGAGGTGGAAAAAAGAAAAACTGTGCAACCGGTATGACATTAACCCCTCTATACCTGTGGAAGTCCTGAAAAATGAAAGAACAGTGGCAGAATATATAAAAAACCTTAAAACTATTGTGATAACAAAAAATTTAATAATAATAATTCATAACCTAAGTTTAATATGTCTACGTGTAAAGAAGTGGTCACAAATCCTTGTATGATAAAGCAAGGAAAAAAATTATTTTATTTGAATCATATCAAAGTTAATGAATTTTTAAAACTCAAACATAAATTATTTTCACGATAGTCTAATTTTTTACAAAAGTTAAGTCAGAAATGTTAAAAAAAAAAGTGCAGACTTTGATATTGCTTATCTCCGTAACTATCGAAATTTCATCCAAAGTGAAAATGATATTTATTATTCGAAATTCAATGAAGAAGAATCGCTCAAAGTTTTTGTCACTAGTTACGAGACACCCTCAACACTTTGTCAATTTAGATGTTTGACAGATGTCTTGACACTTCTCGTAGTAACTGAGTAGCTTGATTGTTTAATGGTTATGACTCTCGCCTTGTGATGCAGTGGTCGGTGGTTCTAGCCCCATTCCAGGATACCAGCAAGTTAGATTCATTTTCATAACAGTAGCGTTTAGTTTGAATATGGTAATAATGTAGATGTGATATGTATTGCATGTTCATATCTCTTTTCTTAAAAAAAAAAACTTAATGCATGCGTTCCATCTATTTTACACTATTGTTACAAAACCGTGATCCCGAGAGTAAGGCGGATTAATTACTTTCATATTCTAATGCCATTTCTGTAATGTTCTAATGCAATGTTCTCTTTTTTCTAGTCATTTATAGGGGTCATCTTATGGGATATTAAGGCAGAGGTATATATGCACATCAGGGGTATTAAGGCAAAGGTAGCAATATCCCACTGAGGTGTTTCTGAGATATATACAAAGAAACTCATTACTCAAGAAAGTTTCTGTGGAATCTATGAAATTACTTATTGGAAATATGTTTTTAAAAAAAATTGCCACCTCAGTTTTCCTTTTATATGTGTATAAATAGATATCTTTTAAACATGGATATTGCTGTGTTTGCTACCAAATAGTGGACATTGTTGCATTTGCTATTTACATAAATGGATATTGCTGACTTTGCAATGACGTTTCAGTCTAAAATCGACATCAATTCTGACTTTAATACGACACAGTCATTTTGTCAGGTGACACATCCCTGGGGGTTAATTGGTTGAAGTAGTTATTTCTGCCTTTGCTTGGAAACATGATTTTTGAAGGGCTAGAGCTATACTTCCCATAAAATCTGGAATTCAGTACAATCGAAATTAGTTATCCTCAAAACATTTTTAATTTTTTTTTGGATTTTGCTTTATACCCTTTTACATATAAAATGATTTAATGAAATGAAATAAAAAAATATATTATATGTATCACAAAATTTATTATCGAAAATACATTTCTATATATGTACAAATATTTTTCTCAATACTCAAGTGTAATTTATCTAAAATCTATAATACTCGTAAAATTACTTAGTCTTAAAAAAAGAAATGATTGCGTAAAAATTTTGTTCGAGCTATTTTATATTAATTAAAAAGAATAAATTGAGAATAGAAAAAAACGAAATATAATCACGAAATAAAAATATTAATTGGTATTAATAATGCCACATCGCTATTAAACTACATATCACGTCAATAAAGACAAAATACAAATTCATGTTCTTTAGTTTACAATTTCACTGTTGTTTTGTATAAAAAATAAAGAATGTGCATGTGCGTTAATAATTTTTTAATACCATACCACTTGTGATATGATTGTTCAATTGTATAAATGGCTTTTTAATTACACTTTTATGTAATTATCATTTCCAATTTAATTTTTACTTAAGCTCTAGTGTTAAAAGAAGCCTCTTTTATGTTTGTTGTGATGCATTATGGTGACAAGCATCTTTGAAGGCACAGTATAGTGGAACAAATGATTGTGCTTGGCAATTTTAAGACTTCAGTGAATTGAGAACACACCGGAACTGAAACTGCAAAATTTGCGTCAAACTGGACGTCGTTTCAAGGTTTGTAAGGAACAAACAATTGAGTGTAAAGTAGTGCTCTATATATCTTATGTCTTTGCAAGCAGGTTAAATCCAATTGTATTAACAAGCACTAGCTTGTGTGTGCAAAGAGATGTACACTGCGTTGCAAAGTGATTTGCAGCCTTTTTTGAGGAGAGGAAGGAAAAAAAAAGTACTCTAATCTAGTTATTTAACACAAATACAAATGCACACGGCGATATCAAAGTCATAATCTGCATCGGATGATGAATATTAACATTGTACAATCTGTGAAACAGAATACAATAATTTCATATTCTGTAATCTTATAAAAGAACTGGTTTCTAACAAATAATTTTTGAGAAATTTAAATATATAAAATAAAAATTTATAGGTATAACATGTACAAAATTTAATGAGTTTATTTTCTTTTAATTCATTATTATTTAAACTCAAATGCAAAAAAAATATTAAATATACTTATTTAATAGTGAGGTGGGTTTGTAATGTCCTACATGAATATATTGCTAAAATGATCATGTCTAGTAAATGAGTGATTTTACAGTTTTAAAAAAAGTTGAGAATGTTTGTACAAAAATTTGTAGAATTTTTGATTCTGTGTCCAGAGATGCTTAAAGGAACATGTGACTATGATGAACAAGAAACATTCACATAGGCATTAAAAAAATTACAAATCGCTGACTAACAGACAAGATAAAAATGACAATTTCATAGATGGTAAATAAACAGAAAATTTTTTTAAATAAAAAATTAGAAAAAAATCTAACAGAAAACTTAAAATATGAGGTAAGCATTAAATACATTGGCCAAAATTAAGAATAATTTTGTGTGTGAGCGGTTAAATCTGACCATAACCTTCCGATTCACTGAAAGGAGACCACTTATGTATTAATATAAACTCAAAAGGCACATTGTCATTTGAAACCATTTTGATACCATTAGAAACAGCTGTCAAATACGGCAATCGAGTTTGGTCTTTTGGTTTGGCCAATGAGTAATCCATAGATACCTTTCACCCTGCTTTGCAGATATCAGGATCAACTTCAACCAGATATTATAAACTTCATTCAAAGTCTACTACATACTATTTAGATAATCTATTTTACATGATGTGAACATTACATTAAATTTTGTATCACTTCATGAAAGAATTTTCCAATTCGTTAATTTTATTAAATTAATTATTAAGGCAATAAATATTGTATCACTAAGTTTTATATGGATTAATTTTTTTTACTAAAAATACATGATTTTTTTTTACTAAGATGTACCCAGAATCGATGAAGAGGTATTATCTATTTTTCGATTGATGTCCCTTGGATAGATGATGTTGCAAATAATTTACGGGATATTTTTATTTAATGATATGACACCAGTTTTTTGTGTTAAACTAAATTAAAAGGAAATATCTGTATCACCACTTGTTCTGTTAGCATTAGTATAGCATTTGTTATGTAAGGTGTGGGCCCTTCAAACTAACCCACTGACTTATCTGAAATTTGAAGTCACCTCAGGATGTTTTAGATTTAAATGTGAATAACGATTAGTATATTATTCAAATTAAATGAGTAATGAAAAGCAGTGCCAACATTTTGTAGCTTGCATTTATATTAGTAAAAGAAAAATCAATTCTAATTCTAGAATAATAATCATCACTTTTCTGCTTGATAGGAAGGACACCAATGGAAAACTACCAAGAGAGTAATTTCACATTTATTGCACTATATTATGTAGTTCCTGAAGGAGAAAACATTAGTATATAATACATTTCTTCACTCAGAAGTTGGCAATTACGCATGCGATTAGGAAAAATCCTTTACAAATTTCAAAAATAATATTTGATGTAAAGGTTGCAACATTACATCATTAATTTAATTTCATATGTAAATACGTAGTTCACTGCTGCTTTTATAAAAATAAGTTAAAATTACTTTTATTTATATAATTAAGCTCTCGGTAAACGGATGATCTGTTAATTATATTATTATGGTATTCTTAGATATTTTATAGTAAACAATGGAATCACCAATTCTGAAAGCGTCATAAAATTGAATTTGCTTACAATAAGGCATGTACTTGTTTATAAAAACTATTTTAATTGTATTATTTGTGTAATACGGTTTTACGCAAACCAGACCTCAAATTTCCTTTCATTAGTTAGAAATACATGTAGTGTAGAAAAAAAATACATAAAAAGCTAAAGGATTATTTCCATTGGGATTGTTTGTAAGTAGGTAATTCAGATACACACACAAAATTCCTCAACAAAATTGATTTAGATCAACAGTGTAAGGAGAACGATTATAATTAATAAATATTTAGAAGGAGCGTACAAACAAAGATGTGAAGAGCAGTTGGTCACAACCAAGAAGGAATCAGATCAGACAGAGCAGAATCTGGGGGAAAAAATAATAAAAGGCAGCTCAGGCGAGATTATAACCTTGACCATTAAGAACAAGAAGATAATGAATCAATAAACTTTGAAGATAAATTAATGATAGTGTATATGGGCGGCAGTGGCGTAAACTACTGCTCGGAAGGCCACGATCCTCAATGGATTGTAGCCGCGTGATAATGATGAATTAATGTTAATGAAAATTTGCACTTTCAAAGTCATTGAACTTCTGTCCACACTCGTTAAAAACATAATATACGTCGCATCGAAAACTCTAACATTGTTCCAGTGATGCCATTGTGCATCCGCACGTCGATCTCAGTTTTAGGGGTTACAAAACTTACATTGTAATTTTAGCAGATTTCGCATTAGAAAACTAATTAAAATTACGAAGAAATCAGATGAAGAGGTTTTTTAAACTACACGGCTAAAATCATAACTTAAATCTAAAGAGAGATTGTATCTATCAGAAGATATGAACATTGTTTAAGAACTTTTATTTTACGAGGCTTACGTTGTACAATATTAAATAGGATTTCTAGATTAAAAGTGCACTTTTGGTGCTAATGTATTTGGAATCTTTCTAAGGATGGTATATAACCTTACATATACATATTTTAAGGCCATTATAATTATTTTCTGAGATGTTGTGCCCTATGTATCTTTGATACATAAGATGCGTGATTATTTGCAAATAACCTTGAAAATCAAATACATGCGTGAATAATGTCAACCATCCTCAGCTAATACTATAAAAGTTCTACTTATTCTACATGTCTTTGAAAGTATGTTTCAAAGCGCACAGGATCCGTGATATGAAAATTTGCTATTTACGAGTCAAATAATTAAATGAAAACGTCAGTTGGATGCAGTTAACTAGATTCTACGAGGAAGACTCCACAGCTATTCGATCCGGCATGTAAAATGCCAGCGTCATAACCATGTCCAGTGACATCTGTTGAATTCTATTTGGTCCATAAGAGCATGTGGATAACCAGGCCTCCATTCAGAATTGCAATACGGCAATAATATATGCAACCACAGTAGCTCCATGCACACCAATCGATCGGTCATATATTATCAGGTATTAACAGCTATAATTATTTTTCTAGTCCTTCAGTTGCTGCACATTCATATTCTCTTCATTTAACGTGAAAAGTGAAAAAAAGAAGCCATCTAATGGTATATAAAAAGTGTATTTTTTCTCATTAATTTACCTGTCTTTATACAAAGTCGGTATAATGACGGTTCTCATTTGCGATCGTAGAATAATGCAGCATGTGTAAAAACATTGTTGTACTGCGCTGACTATATTTGGGGTTTGAAAGGTATCAACTTTAAATAGCTAACCCAAGTTTCAAAGGAAAATCTTTTGTAGTTATCGAGTTATGACATAAAGTGTCTTTATGTAAATAAAACTTCAAACTGCTCTCCTGCAAACTTGGGCAAAATCAAATGTGTCATTATTCTACGATTAAGACGATATGTCTGCATAAAAGTCATGCTTCATTGTACTCACTGCACATGCCTGATCACAGGATCTGTTTTATTTTTAATCATTATCAGTTAAGACCTTCTGTACCGTCTTAAAAGGCAAAAGTTTTGAAGTTTGTATAAAAATATTAACAAATGGTTTCATAATGAATTTAACGACCCAGATCTTTTGCTTCGCTTTATTCTATAATGCACTCAATATGTATTTGAAGAAAAAACACTGGAAATGAATTTAAAAAAATTGAGTACAAATTTCATAAAAATAATTACAAACGAACCAAAGGCAGAATGTATCAAACTCACTTAAAAGAAAATCATAAAATACAAAATGTTTTTAACTTCCGTATCACTAAACATCTGACATAAAATGAACATGAAGATCTAAGGCTAAGGGGGACGGTGTTTTGCATCACTTGTTTAATAGCAATTTTTACAAACTTATTTTCGCCATCGTTTGTAAAAAAAAATAACTTCTTTAAATTTCATCATTCACCGTTAGAAAGCGCGTTTAGACTGCTTTGATATAAATGCACATGGAACAGATGTACTTGAGTACTAAAAACTTTCAATAGATTTGCAATAATTTACATTTTTGATTTAAGTTTTGTCTTCAATATATTTCATGTATGAATTCAGTTTTGAGAAATCAGAATGCTTTATTAATTTACTCTGCACATTAAAATATCATAGAAACCTGTTGGTCAAATTACGTTCCATAAGCCATAATTTCAAAATATTACAGGTCAAAGATATGTTCGTAGTTTCAATTACTAAATCCTTGCCTAAGTGACATTCTGTCTATTTTATACCGGTGATGTTGTCAATTATTTGACCAAAGCATCGTCAAAATCAACCCACACAAAAGCGATAAAGTTTTAAAGACATGATGAGAGAAGAGTCACCCATGGGGGTTACGTGTCGCCCCACGTGTGGAACCAGCTACGTCCCAGCGTGCCCAGGTATGGATGCTTGGTCGCCTTGTGGCGAGCCAAGCCGGCCACGTCAGGCTCGCCTTCGTTGCAGTTTGGCTCGGGGCAAGGCAGCAGGCCACGCGAGTCTCGGTGTTCCAGAATGTGCTGGCTGAGGTCGCGTTTCAGCAGGAATACCTGGTGGAATTTGTTTTTTAATTACATACAATTCAGAGCATCAAATGGAATGTTTTATTAATTACTATGGTGTGTTCTAATGTCAATCTTATAAATTAACATGGAATATTCTGTTGTCAAAAAATGGGAATAAAAATTGGCCCCATGAGTTGGTAAGGTCAAAGACCCAATGTGTTTCCAGTTGCATTCATATAACACTAGCGGTCTTTGCCTGGCATTGGTCAATTATCTATAGTTTTAGGAGCAAAGGGAGAAGGTGCCATTGATTTGTGCAGGTTCAAAGTAGTAACAATGTATGCAAAATTTGGTCTAGGCATAGGAAGAGAATGTCGTTTGGGGTATTGGTGATTATATTTTTCTCAGGGTCTTAAAGTGCAACAAAATATGGAATGGATTGCATATTTATAACAGGCATGGGGTGGGATGGCAAGGGGGAGGGTGCCATTGTTGCAAGAGTAATTTTGAAAATTTGATTAAGAACAAACTATGGGTGTAAGATTAAATGGGTGCAGACATATTTAATTCTTTTAAGAGGTTACACCACCCTGGGAGAATAAAATTTAGGTAAAAATTTGGTGATTTTTACGAGGTGAGACTTTTAAAAAAAATTATTGGCACATAGGGCCAGTTGTATCAACTTGGATTTTAGTAAACTTTCATTTAAAACATTGATTATTGTGTTTTCCACCAATCACACAATGCATTTTCCAAAATATAGATTTTTATTAAAGATAACTAGAATGCAAAATGATACAGCCGGCCTTTATTAAGGTACAAAATAATCTACTATATTATTGGAAAATTAAAAAAAAAATAGACGCATCATATCTATTTTACGTTGAAGATATTTCATTTCTTGATAAGTAGATCATCTTTTCTTCTGGGAAAAGTTACATTTTAGTCACGGAGGAGGAGCTCCATGAAAATAGACATAACTCGGCCATTTTCGTTTTTCAAAAATTTTCCGATACAATAATAATTTACTTAGTACTTTAATAAGTGCCGGTACAAAATAATTAATCAACTCCTTGTAAAAATATCACCCAATTTCTTTCTAAATTTTACTCTCTCAGGGTGGTGAAACCTCTTAATTTTAATGCTGCAACTGGCCATGAGGCTCTAAGGATTATTTTCTAGGATAACCCGCGTATTGTAGTCTTGAGAAAGACTGTTATATTGTACCCAACGTTTCGGACAGATAGCACTGATCCTGAGCACATTATCCTAGAAAATAATCCTTCATCTTTTACCCGCGAAAATCTTAATATTAACATATATATGTATATATACATGTATATATATATATATATATATATATCCTGTAACCTATTGGGCGTCCATCATGGACGAAATTGCATATAATGTGGCGTCCACCTGCTTACGACGTCCGTATATCGGACGTCAGATGGGAGAGTGTTCGCAATGGGCGCGGATTGTCTTTCTGATGCCATAAATGTAAAAAAAAAAAAAAAAAATTGGACGTCAATTCGCTCCCAGTTTGGCTATTCTCAGTATATCTGTAGTTCTGCAAATTTTCGTTACAAAAAATAGCAGCGCTGTCGGCATTATTCCGAACATTCATTGCTAGCCGTGTGTGACGTCCAACTGCGCGTCGAGCGAAAGTTTGAAATGCGACGTTGCCACTTGCTGGATGCTTTGACTTCATTTAATTTTTATATTCACGATTTATGAGAACTCGTACGCATTCACTTGAATGAAGAAGTGGAGTCCGCTTTTGTACTCCATTTAATTCGTGGCGTCTGATTATTCGACGCAAAAACTTTGGATCGATTTTTAACCCTTTTCTCGTGATCCAAACGAGCTGAAATTTTGCACGCAGACTCGTGGGGACGTTCAAGAAGATCTATCAAATTTTCGTTAAAAAAATTTAATGATTATAGTATAATTTTGGATTTTTAGATATTTTAATAGTTTTTTAACATTGGAATCATTACATAAATGTTTGATTACTACCGTCGGCGGCGGCCCGATAACGTCGCGGAATATTTTCTAAATTTGCATTACTATATATAATTATATTTATTATTCATTATATTAATTACTATGTATAATTATATTAATTACGATATATAATTATATTAATTATATATATAATTACTATAGTATAATAGGTACTTCACTATGAATTTCAAAAATTTATGACAATTGGTTAACAGAGATAGAGAATTTTGACATAGATATTTGTCTAGACATGTTTCATTTTCAGTCAATCAATTATTTAATTACATGATGGTAAACTTAATTTACAAAGAAAGGGAGTAAAATAAAAACATGGTTTTTATGGGTTACTTTTTTTAAGCTAAATATCTAAAAAAAATAATCAGAAGTTTAAAATTGAAATAAAATAAAATTAATCCCAGGACTTGAAGATAAGATTGCAGCATTATTTTATTAAATGTTTTAGTCGATCGGTATCTACTTATATCTATAGTCGATATGAATTAAGGTGTAATTGAGTACTTAACAGGTGAATGATTTTTATTATGAAGGGCTAATTGCCATGTTACCTTTGATACATGTATAGTAAAAGTCCGTTAATTAGAACAACGATATTTCTTGCTTTGTATTTATTGCCGATTTTGAGGATCCAAAAATAACTTTTCCCTATAAATTCTACCTTTAATTCTAAAATACGTGAAATGCGTACATCGTATCAATTATTGACGTATTATATATGTATAGTATATAGACACGTTATTCCCATACTAGCCGGCTTTCATATTTATGTAGCAAATATTCCATTGAAGTATACAACAAATCACATAATCACGTAAAAATCAGGTAATTTGAAGTCACGGTGCCTAAAATAACATACTCATTCTTACAATAGTGTACGATACTCTGTTCCTTTTTCCCCGGGACTTTTTTTTCGGCGTACACGCAGTGTTTGTGAAATAAGTGTGTTGTAAATATAATTTAGCAACTATTTCAAAACACGAATCTTCACTACATTCCTGGCTTTGTAGATGGGTAAGTATACACTAGGAAATGCAATCTCGCGAAATCAATAATATCAATCTCGCATACAATCAATTAAATTTTAATAATTATTTTAATTTCAAAAGTTATAAAATGGTACCTACTTGCTTTTTGCTATACTTACTTGTTGTTAAAGATAAATAAAAAGGAAAATAATTTTAATATCACTGTATTTCAAAAGGTAATTAAAGTTTTTTAAGAAATAATCAACATAATAAGCAATACGTATAAAAGAGGGGGCGACCGCGGAAAACGTGGCATGACCAGATCAACCAGATACTGGAAGATGGTCCCGTTAGAAGGCTCAACAACCGGCGAGCTTGCATGCGAAGATGTATGAATGTGGCTGAGGCGAGATTTGTATGTCAGGACAGAAGAGTGTGGCGCTCTATCCTCTCTGCCTACCCCCAGGGGAAACAGCGTGATGGTAAGTAAGTAAGTAAAGTAAACTGCTGTGCAGTTTGGCATATGTTTAATGTAATAAATATTTTTAAAAAATAAATTAAAACTGTAAAAAAAAAAAAAAAATCATAATCAACATCAACAATGAAGTTACTTTAAAAAAATAATATGTTTGACTTTTATGCTTGCTTTTGAAAGTAACTTCGTAAGAAGCACTGATGCTGCATCATTGAGTTGTCTCATATGAGAGGCTGTACCTAGGTATAATATGTTCCGCACTGGGAAAGAATTCGGCCGCATTTTGTCGTACACTCACACATATTTCCGGTCGCGGAGGGATACGCGATATATCGATAGCCCGCACATGCAAATTGCGTCTTTAAGATAAACACCGCTAAAACACAAATCGTTTGAGGATGTCGCGAGTCTTATTTCATTATTGCAAAAGAAGTCGATTATTATTTCGGATGGACACGTGCAAGTTAGCTCCATTTAAATAATAAATGTGAATATAATTTTGTGGCTCGGACTAAAACAAAAGCCTTTTAATCCTGTAGGTCGTATGAGACGTGCGGCCCTTTTTTATGACTAAATTATACTTTTACCCAGTAGCTAAAATTTTAACAGCTCAAGTCTATTTTTAGACCTCATGTTTTAGCGTATGTATAAATACAAGTAGGTACATTCGCAGAGTGATCATCGTTGCCGAGTGGTTTGCTTGTTTTACAAAAAATAAGTCAGAAATATTGAAAAAAAAAAATGCAAACTTTGATGTCACATATCTCCATAACTATTGATATTAGGTCATAATAGCTTGAATATTTTCGACTCATAATCAAGGCAGGAATATAGTCCTGCGAGGTTATTAATGTTTTACAAAATAATTGATAAAATCAACATGTTTCAAAGCCTATGGCCCCTTCGTCAGGATGGAATATACCTACCCATAAAAAATAAAAATAATAAAATTGATTGAATCTGTAATCCACATATATGGTTTCGGGACCAGTAAATATTAGAAAACTAAAAAAACTTGTTGATTCTCTGCCAAAACGTGTTGAAGAAGTTATAAAATCCAAAGGAGGACATATTTCCTATTAAAACAATTTAAATTGTATTCTTTTCTCTGCTTTCTTCAACTACCTATAACTAATAAATGTTGTGTTTTTTTTCAAATTATCGCTTGTGTTCACATTAATTCGCACAGTACTGTATGTTCAATATTATCTTCGACGGATTACCAAGTAGATAGCTACTGAAAAATAGTAGGCTTTTTTATTTTAATTTCGATTAGTTATTCGTCATATCACACAAATTTGAATGCGCGAGTTTGATTTTAGGTAATTTTTGTGCCTCATCTGCATTTTTTTCAATATTGTTTTTTTTTTCAATAAGTTATCTTCAGGGTCTCCATTCTTATAAACTGGGATTACTAATGTTTGTTTATATATTGTAGGGAATATACCACACCGAAGGCTTGTTTTATTATGTGTGCAATTGGGATGTTTATAATAGAGCTTGATTGTTTTAGTAAATCAGTTGTTACGTTGTCGTATCCTGGCGATGATCCTCCTTTTAAATTCATAATAATTTTTTTTATTTCATCTGGGTTGGTTAATTGGAATGTTGTGAGTTTATCACATTCCGATATCTGTAGATTATTTATTGGAAGAGAAAAATTGTTGTTGGGTATTTTTTTCGCCAAGTTTAGTCCCACATTAATGAAAAAATTATTGAAGATATTTGCGCATTTTTCTGGGTGTTCTTGAACATTTATAATATTATTGTCAAATTTTATAGTTTTTATTTTATTTTTATTAACATTTTTTTTCGGTTATTTCGTTAATTGTTGACCAAAGTTTTTTGGTGTCGAAATTAGAAACTTCCACCTTTTTTATGAAATATTCCTCTTTGGTTTTTTTTTATTAGTGATGTCAATTTATTTCTGTATTTTTTATAATATCTCCTTAAGCCTTCATCATTGGGGTATTTTATTGTTGATTTAAAAATATCATATTTATTACGTATTGAAACTACTAAGCCGTGAGTAATCCATGGTTTTATTTTACGGAACTTAGATTTGTGGTTATATATTTTTAGAATTTTGGATGAATTTATATATTTTTGAATAATTTTTTGAAAGTTTATAGAACATATTTCTGGATCTTCTAAGTTTAGTACTGATAACCAATTTTCTGTTGCTAATTTGTCACAAAATAATTTTAAATTAAAAGTAGTTTTTTTTGTATACCTTTTTTATCAGCTATGTGCGGGTGAGTATTTTGTTTATAATGCGTAAATATGCAGGAGTAATGGTCAGTTATACAAGTTTGCCATATGATGGTCATAATGTTGTCGAGTTCATTTGAGTTTGTTAGCATAATATGATCTATTGCAGAAGGTTTTTGGTGCGGTACAATTCTAGTATAATTATTTATGCACGATTTATAGTTCAACTCTGCAAGCATATTGAGATACTCATTTTTAGTTTTATCATGGCAGTCATCTGCAATATTTATGTTTATATCGCCCGTTAAAATAGTAAAATTGTTTTAATAATTGGTATAATTCTTCAATAAAAAAAATTGTGTCAGAATTTGGAGATCTGTAAATGCCGATTATGCGATAAAGGATTTTATTTTTATTTTTTCGAATATATTCATACGTGAACAAACTTCCTAATGTAGGTGTGAGGAAATCAGATTACCACATAAAATTAATTCTGCATGATATTTGACCTCCATACACAGAGTGTAACAGAACTAGGTAATCCACAATACTTTACAGGTGGATTCCTGCTATGATTATGAGTGAAAAATGTTCAAGCAACTATGACCTAATATCAATAGTTATGGAGATATGCGACATTAAAGTTTGCATTTTTTTTCAATATTTCTGGCTTATTTTTTTACAAAACGTTGAAGTATCATTACAGTAACTTATATCGATTACATAAAAAACATTCGTTTCAATAAAAGTTTAATAAAATAACAAAAACCCTGCAAAATATTGGAATGTTTCCCCATTAGATTGGAAGATTTTTATTATACTATTTGACTTGTATTAAAGGTAATGAATTTTTCATATTAGATATAAGTTACTGTAATGATATTCCAACGTTTTGCAAAAATATTTTTTTGACTCATAATCATAGCAGGAATCTACCTGTAAAATATTGTGGACCAGTTCTGTTACATTCTATATACCTACATTATCAAATGTGCGTGATTATAACCCTAATATATATCTAGTCTAGATATATTATATTATCAATGATTATGTTTACTTGCAAATGTAAAATCTACCTCATTAAACGTGCGATATCTGATCTGTATATTTGTTTTATTTACCTACATGATACCTGAAAAAACAATAAAAATTTCCAAGTATTTATTACAGTAGGTAGATAAAAAATCCCGATATATTATGTCCACTGTACTCTTTTGTCTTCCTGTCCTTTATGTACCTAGTAAATAATTAGGCACAGCTCATATGTGAGGTTGTCTGTTTGATAATTGATACGTAAGAGGAGAATGCAGTATTTTATTAGAGATTGAAAGGAAGGTACATTTTGCTGAATTTAAATGTGTGTAAAAAATAACGAGGAAATCTGCCGATTTCAATATTTGTATTTTGGAAATTTGCAGTAGTACCATACTTTATCTAAATATTAGAATAATAGTTTTTGTGTAAATGTGTAAATTTATATCAAAGTGAAAAAATAGTAGTAGAAAAAATAGAACATGCGTGACATATGTGACGATAAGTTTCGTCACAGGTAAAATATTCAAAATTGAAATAAATAAAATATATCTTCAAGTTTGTGTTTACTGGGGTATTATGCCTGTTGTTACGACCTTTCGGGCCGACGTTTCGGATCCCATTGCAGGGTCCTCCTTTTAAATTCATAATATTTTTTTTTATTTCATCTGGGTTGGTTAATTGGAATGTTGTGAGTTTATCACATTCCGATATCTGTAGATTATTTATTGGAAGAGAAAAATTGTTGTTGGGTATTTTTTTCGCCAAGTTTAGTCCCACATTAATGAAAAAATTATTGAAGATATTTGCAAGATATTTGTTATTATTACGTCTTTAAAATATTTGAAGATACTTTAAAATATTTGAAGATATTTTAAAGACGTAACAGAAGAAATGAGCTCAGAAAAAAATATCACGATTTCTGAAATAATATTATCAAATGCACTAAATGATACGTGCAAGTATTTCGCCCGCTACACGTACTAGTGACCCGGTAGCGGCATCCCCAGAGAGCATAAAATAATAAATCTTCCTTCGGCATCCCGCGCAAAAAGTGTAATTGGTAAAAGCGGCAACGTCGCGCGTCGCGCTGTTTACGAGGAGTTGCGATAGTTAGGAAAATGTAAATAAAATTATGTATATCATGGGACGCCCGATAATTGATAATGTGGATTGGAGTCCAAATTGATTACACTACGCTTGTTAATATACGAATATTTGTATATCAATAAAATGTAAAAATTTCAGAAAAATAATTTGCAAAGGACTTATAGTATTGCCTTAGTGACTAATATTCGATGTAAAAATAAGTGAAATTTTAGTGGAACTGGTG
>JADDOH010023800.1:0-33672 GCA_016648135.1 Agrypnia vestita | reverse complement strand
ACCATTTCCCTATAATCCTCTCATTTGTCTCAAAATCACCAAAATCTCCTGTAAAAAGAGTTCCTAAATTTAATTTTAAAAAAGCAAATTGGAACCACTTCCGCGAACTCCTTGAATCCTCTACCGCTCCCCTCCCTTTGTATATTACCTCTGAGGAAATTCAAAATCAAACTCTAACCCAAAATTCCCCGCCTCTCCCCCCTGGTGGGATGAAGAATGTACCCAGGCCGTAAGAAGGCGTAAAACTGCTATGTCTACCTACAAAAAAGATATGAGTATGGCTAATTACTTATTTGTCAAAAAAACCCAGGCTCAAACCAAAAAATTTTTAAGGAAGAAAAAAAGAAAGGGTTGGCAACAGTTTTGTACTTCTATATCCCCCACTACTCCTATTTCTACTGTATGGACAATGATCCGTAAGTATAGCTCATCTTTTATTCCTTCCGTTAAACGGTCTTCCAACAATCTATGGCTAGGAGTGTTTGCTGACAATCTGGCACCTCCACATGTGCCTCATATCAGTGAATCTCCATCTTTAACTCATTTTTCAAGTCCCACGTCTTGGTTGGATGCTCCTTTTGCTATTCAAGAATTAACCTATCCTCTACAAAACCTTAAAAATTCCTCGCCCGGGCTGGATAAAATATTCTATATCATGATTCAACATTTTCCTTCCTCCACTTTAAATTATTACTTATTTGTCATTAATAAAATATTTGAAACTGGACAAATTCCTGAGGAATGGAAAGCCCAATTGGTTCTCCCAATCCTAAAACCAAATAAAGACCCAGATTTTGGATGCTCTTACCGCCCAATAGCCCTATCTTCTTGCATGCTGAAGGTGGTTGAACATATGATTAAAAACAGTATTGATTGGTATGCAGAACATAATGAACTCCTTTCGTCCTCTCAATTTGGTTTTCGCAAAAAGAAATCTGTTTTTGACAACCTGAGTATTCTTACCTCAGATATTAGAATATCTCTTTCTATCGGTAAGTGTACTGCAGCAGCCTTTATTGACATTCGTGGTGCGTATGACAATGTGAGCCCTATCTTATTAAAATATAAGCTTATAAAACTGGGTCTTCCATTAAAATTAGTACAACTAGTCTTTAATATTTTATGTGAAATGACGATCTTAATAGATGGTCCGTCTCATAAATTAATCAGAAATCTTTGGAAGGGACTACCGCAAGGTTCGGTCCTCAGCCCCCTTCTGTATAGTTTATTTACTGCTGACCTTGAGGAGTCCATTCGAGAGATATGCTCCATACTCCAATACGCGAATGACATAGCAATTTACTGCTCTGATAAGGATATACATGTTGCTTTAAAGAAGCTTGCTAGAGCTCTCTCAGGGCTCAACTCCTGGCTTATCTCCAATGGACTCGAAATGGCCCCCTCAAAAAGTCAAGCCATAGTTTTCTCAAGAAAACATTGTATTTCCCAGACGTGTGTCACATTTGATGGCTTCAGTATCCCACTCACCAATGAAATAAAATTTTTAGGCATTATCTTCAATAGAAAATTAAATTGGGCCTCCCAAGTAAACTCCATGGTCTCTAAGTGCGAAATGAAATTGAACCTCCTCCGTGCGACATCAGGTGTATGGTGGGGATCTCATCCTTTAACTCTGAAACTCATGTATAATGCCTTTATCCGGAACCATATAGATTATGCTAGTTTTTTGCTTGATCCTCTTCCGAAATATTTAGGAATAAAACTAGACAAAATTCAGTCAAAATGCTTGAGGTTGATTATTGGAGCCATGAGATCATCTCCGATTAATGCATTGCAGGTGGAAACATTGGAGCCCCCTCTCGCAATCAGAAGGCAATATTTAGCTGACAACTTTACTATAAAGTGTTTCAGGGTCCCCAACCACCCTATTCTTGCTATTTCTCAATCCCTCCTTGATCTCACAAAGTCAAGTGCATATTGGAAAGGCAAAACTCCTCCTCTTTTGACTCGGAGCTTCTCCAGATTGGGGAGTTTCATCCCTCGAGTTCAATCAAACCCTGTTCTCCCTATCTACAAATTTCCTTTTTCTAATCACATTTTTTCCCCTAAAGTCATCTCCTTGGGAATTGACAAATTCACTCCTAACCCTAAGAGAATATTTTCTGAAATAATAAATAAAGAATGGTATGGCTGGACTCAAATTTTCACTGACGGATCCAAACTCCAGGCAACCGGCTGCACGGGTGCTGCGTTTTATTGTCCAAATGATGGTATCCAAGGTATATTTCAACTCCCAAAAGAGACATCCATTTTTACTGCTGAGTGCTTGGCAATCCGAGAAGCGCTAAATCATGTAAAATAAAACAATCAAAGAAGTGCCTTATTCTTTCAGATTCCTTAAGCTCTCTGCTCAAAATTAAATCCAGCCCCTTTCGGCACCCTGATGATCAGATCTGCATGGAAATTCGGAGTATAATTCACGACCTTTCCTTGGATAAATTTGAAATTGTTTTGGCTTGGATTCCGAGTCATGTAGGCATCCCTGGTAATGAAATGATAGACTCGCTGGCTAAAAATGCAATCTCACAGGGGGATGCCACATTTTCCACTATTCCAGTGAGCGATCTTTTCATTATTACAAGAAACGATGCCGCACTTCAGTGGCAGTCTCATTGGGACCTCACTAAAATGTCAAAAGGTCGACACTACGCCGCTATTCAGCCACTTATCCCATCTCGAGCCTGGTTTCACAGGATCAGATTGAGCAAGAGGGAGACTTCAATGGTTTGCCGAATGCGTCTGGGTCATTGCTCTATCCGCTTACACCTTGCAAAAATTCATGTTCTGAACTCCTCAATCTGTGAGTGTGGACAAGAGGAGGATTTGAACCACTTGTTTTTCAATTGCATTTTAAATGTCGGTACTCAGTCCCTACTCCAGGATCTTGCAGATCTTAAGGTCCCTTTCCCTACAAATATCCAGCTCTTGCTTACAGACTGCCGACGGGAAATATTGAAAGTGTTACTACGCTTTTTATTGCATTGAGCTATAATGTTTATGTCGATGACCTATTGACTAGTTTTTGGCAATAACATCCTTTTACTGGGTGACAAGCCATTAAATTTAAAAAAAAAAAAAACTGATTTTGTCAATGTTTATTTTATAATTAAATGATTTCCATATTTATTATTTCAAAACACATATGGAAATCATTTAATAATTAAAGAAACATTGACAAAATCAGATTAACAGAACATTATTTTGCTCTCCTGTAAAGATCGAAATAATCACTTGAGCCCTATTGGCTTTCTACCCTCGATATGATATTGCATCATTCACAAGATTTTTTTCTAATGTATGCATTTCTTTAAATAGGATAATTTACTATTATACTTTTGTGGATTATAATCCAATGTATAATTGAATCTAATCTCACAATCTGCAAAACTGTAATTTGTTTATTTTTTATCCAGTGTCATCAAAATCAAAATGAATTTATTTGTGTATATATACAAATAAATTTATACATATACATATATATATACATACATATATATATATATGTATATGTATAAATATATATGTTAGTTCTAACTACTTACTAGTACTAAAGTAAATATACGGATTACTAGAAGTCGAGCAAAACTCATTAGCAGCGTCGCTGGAGAAACCCACTCCTCCACAAACACCTGACGCAGAATTTCTCAAACTTTCACTTGACGGTAAGCTCCGGACCTAAACGGTTGTACGCTTTTTAGAGAAGCAGCTCATCGACAAGGCGCCCTGAAGATGAGCAGTGAGATCTGTTTGAAACGTCGGCAGACGACTGGTCCTGATGACCAGAATTTGACGCGGGTTACCCCCAAAGTAGTTAGAACTAACACATATTGTACCCGTGAAAGCCTTCGATTTAACACACCCACACCATAATAATATATATATATATACTATATATATATATATCTATATATATATTTGGTTGTAGAATCTTTTTAAAATAAAAAAATATTTACTTATTTTAAAATGTAGTGTTTTAAATTTCAGTTATTTCAGACAGTGTTGATCCAGTGTTAGTCAATGATCGTAAGTTTTATATTGTGTCTTCTGTCTGGCTTGATTATCTGTGCAACTTTCTTCTCTTACTGAAACTAATTGCAAGCTCTTTCTTTATTCATTCGCATTACATTACATTCACGGTGGTGGTGATACAAAAACCTATTTGTTTTGATTTGTTTTTGAACTTGAATAGGTATTTTGTGTTTGAGAGTATATTTGAATACCTAGTATTTTTAAAATTTTTTAATTTTTTTTATTTAGTATTTTATCAAAACTGTTTTACCTTACACAATTACCGCTGGTGTAATTTCACTTGTTTCCACTGGTTTTTAAATTCAGCCATGGTTCACCAAAATGGTTGCTAAAATCTACCGAGTTATGAAGAATAACAAATAAAAAATCAAAATATAGCATTTCAAATATGTATATTCTGTATGTATTTAAAATGATATATTTAGTCCGTCCACATAAAAACTAGTAAAGAGAGACTGATGAAATTTACAGACTCCATGCAATAAACCTTGGAATGCAGCATGACTGGCTCACTTTAGGGGAGATGTGCCTCCCACTTTCCCTGCACGGCTGATCACCGGCGATGCTGAAATTCTATTTAAATGCATTTCAAAACACTTCCTGACCCCAGCAACCTGAAGCGTTGAAGTAAGAGCGTAAATGTCTCGTGCTATCTGTATGGTGCTAATGTATGCACAGCAAGGCACATCATAATGGGAAGTAAAATCGCTCTGAAAGACGCCAGATGCACTTATGGATATAACAAGGTGCCGGAAGTACTCATGGAGTGTGTTAACTTGGCAGCAGCTAGAACAAACAAAAATTTGACTAAGGAAAATGTTACAAAATTTTTAAGGGTTTAATTCAATTTGTTACAAACTTTGTGAGGCCCGGTGAAAAAGGAAAGAGGAAATTTAAAGTGCCATCTTCAATAATCAAAAATGCTCAAGAGCTCGAGTTCATAACTAGTCTCCAAGTTATGAATTCGACTTCGGGACAACATATGTTCTCAAAAGAATTGTGCGGTACAGCACTAAGACCTAACATAGTCTTGTACTCAAGAACACTTAAGCAGGTCTTCATGGTTGAGCTGACAGTGCCCTGGGATATAAAAATCTCAAAATACCATACATATAAAATGAATAAATACATTGGTATCTTCAGTCTATTGGATAAGATCTCCAAAAGTGATTATAAGACAACTTTATGCATTGGAGGTGGGAGCGAGAGGACTGTTAGACAAGTCGGTTTATACCTTTCTCGAGGATCTGGGTCTGAATAGATTGCTGGATCATATCATATCTGGTTGCATAGATTCATGGAATAAAATACTCGGAAGGCTATTAACGCCTGAACATGCAGAAAATATTTAAAAGAAGCAAACACTTTGCAGTCGGACATTATGATTGAATTGATGAAGTGATCACCATTGTTTTGATGCTGCTTTTTTGTTTTGTTGCCGGAAGGGTTTTGCTGCGGCCACACCGTGGGTGCCTTGGTGTGTTAGGTCGCGGATAACATCTTTAGGTTAATGGTGCGGTTTTGTTCAGCCTAATTTTTCGATCTCTTTATTTCTTCGATGAAGTATCTCAAATGAAGTGTGAAATGCGTTGTGGTCGAGTTGGGATGAAAACCATAAATTTGAGTGTTTTAATTCATTACAGTGTTTATCTAAAGTCATTAGTGTAGCATCCCGAAATTTAAAAATGTGTAAGGAGTCAAAGACAATGAGAAATGATGCAGAAACTATTTATTTTATTTTTTGCGTGTGAGACAACCCGTAATTCAGGCGCTGATGCCTCGAAACAGTAATTTTTGGCTTGAAGTACTAGTGTGATCATGGTGCAAGTGATTGTATACACTACAGTATGGATGGTGTGTACCCTGTTGGGGGTGCAATTGTTGCGGGGCCCGGTCGGTGGCAGTGCAGGGATACAGTGGTGTTGGGGTGGGGGTTATTGTTTTGCTAATTTAATGCACAAAATACACTAAAAACTTTCGCTCTAAGGATGAGGAGGGAATGGAAGAAACGGTAAACGTAGTCATGACATAAAGTACATAAGCTCTGCGGCTTCCATCTCTTCCCCGCTCCGTGCGGCGGGCTCAGATTTAGAGACTCTCCGGTCCCTTTCTGGTGTGACCGTGAGAGCTAACTTTTACAAATTCTACAATATTTGAAAGCACATTCTTAATTAGGCCTTAATCCCAGGTCTAAGAGATATTATAATAGAGGCTTAATATAATCTGGCTGACGTTTAATCTCCATGATGCAAAATATTATGATAACTTTTAGATATCATATTTTGATGATTTTAAAAGGCTTCGATGGCAATATATAATACAAAACAATAACAATTATGGGAAAGTATAATATAATGACAATTATATTGATTTTTGCACGCTTTTATTTAGTTTCACTTTTTGTCAGTCAGGGACAGGGAAAAATTTTGGCAGAGAGATTTATTCTGGATGACGATATAATAATCATTCAGTAGCTTTACAAAATCGGTTTAACTATTAAAAAAAAAAGATTTATTAGTTTTTTCATCTTACATTATGTATGCTGTTGATATCTGTCGGTTTGTATTATTTTAAAAGTGACTTTTCAGGTTTGAATTGGCTATGAGGTTTAATGTGAAGAAGACTAAAAGTATAAATTTATATTATATTAAAAAAAATAAAAACACATTTTATAAAAAATTACTAAACAGGAGAAAATATTTTTTTTAAGCAGCCGCAGTACTAAGAGAAATCACAGTATATGCGTTTCTAAATAAAATCAATAGTGTGGGGCGTTTTCTTCTTGTTCACATGAAAAAATATATATGTTACAGCGAATTTGTATTTCCAGTGATACTATACTTTCACTAGTAGAAATGTATTTTACCCGGTCGGGCAGAGTGGGGGTAGTGAAATTATGTCAATCAATGAATTTACAGATTCACTACACATTATCTGTGAAAATATATTTTGTCCACGAATGTGCGCATTTCTAAAAGCATAGACAATATGGCTAGGCGCGCACTACGAATTTTTCGCCGCACGGCGAAAAAACGTTGCGGCATAATGTCGCACCGCAGTGTTGTTACAAAGGATTTTGAATCGTATTGCGCACACTTAGCGGCAAAATAAAGCAGCGGCAAAAACATGATACAACTCGCTTGCAGCGCGGGGGTTAGTCTATTCTGTGGAGGTAAGCAGCAAAATAACGCATCTTAAAATGTCAATTTAAAATATTTGTCAATTATTATTCTTAAATATTTGTTATTAGATTTCAGTTTATGCCTATTAGGCACGGTTGTTTCAAGTTGGATTAAAGTAAGCGATTGATTAAAGCATAGATTTTTACGAAAACGGATCATCTGATTGGTGGAGAACGTAAAAATCTATGCTTTAAAAGAACGCTTACATTAATCCAACTTGAAACAACCTTAGAGTCGTTATTGAATGCAATATCATTACTACAATTTTTGCTATGAATCGTTATTTTAATTAGATCTACAGGTACGTTGTCTTGTAATATTAAAGGAACAATATTTTTTTCTGAATTAAGTGAGAAAAGATTGTCATTAAACCATTCTTTGATTGCATTTATATTGTGATTAGCTGCAATAGTAATATCATTGCATGTTTTGTTCTAAAGAATTATTGCAATGTCATCAGCAAATGCTATCTTTTTCTCACGTAATTTAAACACTTGGTTTACATAAATTAAAAATAAGATGGATCTGATAATATTCCCCTGTGGGATTGCAAAATCCAGATTAAATTTCATAGGTAAGTGTTTAATTCGATATGTGGATATCTTGTTTGATTCTAGTTCACTTATACATTGTGATATAGATCTGTAATCACTTTTTGTTATGTGTCTTTTTGTTTTCTTCAAAAAAGTACCTAGTATTGATAGAAATATCCTCAAGTAATTTAAGAATAAAATAAAAACAGTTTAAGAATAGGCTGGATATTCAAATGAGAGACAGTGATATGGGCCTATCAGCTGAAGCTGCCTGCCCATTATCAATAATAATAATAATAATAATAAGAGGTCAATAATTGCATATTCTAAGAATCTTTAGGATAAATAATTAATAACCACACAATAATATCTAGTAATTAAATTAGTTTGACATGACTTTTATTTTTTGCCTTGCCTCGAGTAATTTGCCTACAGACTACGGAAGTTAGATTGGGTTCATCAGTTTCAGTAATGAAGCTGAAACTTGAGAGGTTCACGTACCTACCGGATGTTATTTTTGAGTATAATTAGAAACAACATGAACTCTGCTATATGTTTCATTTGTAACAAAGTGACTCTCTACTTTGTCCCTAAAAAGAAAATATATGCTTGAAAATGTACATTACGACGCTTAACTGAATTTATTCTTAGTTTATTTATTCGATAATGACTAAAATTATTACCTAAAAATGTAAGTACCCAATCATTTGATGAGTTTAATCGACTGTCTTTTGAATTATAAGATGATCCAGAATATCGTAAGTGTTTGCGATTAAAATTTTAAAAATACTAATCATTGAATATCAAAGCCCAGAGTCCAGAAGTGTGACAGTTAGAGAGACAACTCTTATCGCCACAGAATAGAGAATATGCTATCGCTCAAAGGATAAAAATTAGAAATACTATCGTTATTAGTGCAGCTGAAACTTTCAACACTTCAGCATAACTATTTTAAAAATATCCGGTATATAATGTGTATATGCACAGAAGAAATGGATAACGCAGTAAGAACATTTTCCATGCAATAACTTAAATAAAGGCCCGATTGTTTCAAGTTGGTTTTAAATAAAAGTTCGTTAAAGCATAGATTTTTACGAAACGGATGTCAATCTGTCAAATTTAATTTCGACAGTTCGGAAACGAATATAATTTCCTTAGTAAGATGTCAGTTAAAATATTGTATTAATTTCTATTCGTGAAAATCTGCTTGGATGTGATAAGAATGACCTTGAATATTATTTCTCTAAAATCAAGTGAAGATATAGACTCACACGAAATTCAGATTCACTGTAACATATACATTAAAAGCAGGGTTCGAGGATATATATCCGCGGATATATATCACGATATCTATTGCTTCATTTTTATTATAGATATATATCCAAAAAACCTTCTGCGGTCGTTAGTAGATGGCGCTAGTTATATTTTTAAAATGCTACAGGTTTTTTTTTATATCTGCGGTCGTTACTAGATGGAGCTGCCATCAGTTGACTTTTCGGGGTATTATTTTATACAATAAATTAGAATTGGGTAAAATCCATATATGTAATACTGGAGTATTACACTTGTGGTAAAATCATTGTGGTCAGCTGTAATAGTTCAATTTATATCTGTTTATCCATCGCAAGAAACAGAAATGTCCGCCCGCCGAACACCAAAAAACATTGTTGTTAATTTGCATATTTTTAAGTAAAGTCAAAGAACATGTTTATAAAGTAATAAGTTGATTCAATATTTATATAAAACGAGCATAAAGTTAAAGAAATATAAACTTTGAAACTATTAAAAACTGTTTCTCAAAATAAAAATTTCTTGACATTCATTGTTTTTCCCGAGGAATCTTCATGTGATCCTCTTAAACAGACTGATTATTAAAAGTAAAGGACTTAAATTTTAAGAGTAAATGTCTACTAAAGATACTTTTTTTAAAATATTGTAGATTAGATTCTTATTGAATACGAAATAATAGTTTAAGTTGTTTCATATAATCCGTTTTTTATTTCACACAAAGATACAAACACCCATAACACTACATTAGAAAGAGCAACTTTTATAACTTACTAGCTGTTCGTACCCGGCGTTGCACGGGTTAAGGATTAAGTTGAAAATAAATTTGTTGGGGGAAATAAAGGTTTGATTCGAACGGTACAGATTTGCATCGAAAATATGTCAGGGGGAGGGGAAGGGGTATGAGAATAGGGAGGAAATATCGCCTATGTTACCCGCTGAGTCCTAAAGAATAAGTTTCCAAATTTTGAGTCCGATCGGTCAAACGGTACACATTTGCATCGAAAATATGTTAGGGGGAGGAGAAGGGGTATGAGAATAGGGGGGGAATATCGCTTATGTTACTTGCCGATTCCTAAAGAAGAAGTTTCCAAATTTTGAGTCCGATCGGTCAAACGGTACAGATATTCATCGAAAATATGTCGGGGAGGGGGAAGGGGTATGAGAATAGGGAGGAAATGTTGCCTATGTTACCCGCCGGGTCCTAAAGCATAAGTATGCAAAATTTGAATCGAATCGGACAAACGGTGTGGATTTGTATAGAGAACAGACAGACATTGAGTTTTATAGGTATAGATATACATATAATAATTGCATATATAAGTTTTTTTCAGTATGCAATTCATTTATTTAATAAATAATAATTCATGTACAAAATAAAAAAAAAATATTTCTAATTATTTCGAGTTTGTATCAATCAACGTGTGTAAAAAAGGAGAAAAAAAGTTTGGATATATATCCAAACTTTTTTTCTCCTTTTATCATATCAATATCAAATAATCCTATTTTTAAAATAAAAATCTGATTTTTTCGAACCCTGATTAAAAGTAAGATGCAAGGAATAATTGGAGTTTGAGAAAACTCACCCCACGCTTTTGATTTTATTGACATACACGTAAACTATGGTGACTCTTTTTACTATAGCTGTTAAAAAATATATGTTTTCCTTTTTAGTCATTCCGTGATATTAATATTTTTTTGAAAAATAATATTAATCATTCAATTTTGACCTCAAGCAATGGGTTAAATAATCATTTTTGGATTTTTTGGACCAACATCATTTGCAAATACATTGAAAACTGTTAAAATATGGCAAATGAGTAGCTGCGTATCAAAACCTACCCAATGACCATTTTCGTTTTTTTTAGATTTGAATGCCAATATATTCTCTAAGTTCAGTATCTAATATTAGTTTAGTATCATAACAAGCACCAATCTGAAGTTATTGCTATTAAAAAATCAACTTGAGTTTCAAAACCTACCTATAACCAAATTCACTGTCTTTCATAATCGACTTAATTCCTCTGACCAATGAGCATCATTGAAATGGTGGCCATCTTGTTAATTAGACTAACCATTAAGTACATTTCATTTAATGGCCGCTATTATCGCAATCTGTTCAATTGTGTTTGATTTTTGACAGATTAGCTGTTCCAATTTTTAGTTGTTTATTTGTGGGTTTCGCGTGATTTAAAAAAAATGAGTGGATTAATGTACTGTCCTAATGCACCTGCACCCATTGGTAAAAGCAGAAAACGTGTAATAAAACCAGAGGAGTGGAAAAGAAACAAAGAAAAAGTTATAAGGTGGGTACTTGTACTGAACGACTATCTAGGGGTGCAATTTTAAATTGTGGTATGAATTATTTTTCGTCATACATATTTTTTTGCTTTCCGGCTTTTTATTTTATTATTGAGGTGTTAAAATTTTCTTTATCAATAAATTGCTTCTAAAAATGTTTTCTGATTGGTTTAAAGTAATTCTTCTTGCATCTTGCAATTTTTCTCCAAATCAATTTTTCATACTTATTTTATTACCATGTTATCAAAATATGCATGTTTTTGTTGTTTAATAAAAATCAAAAACTTTTAAAAATATTTTTCTCATATTTTAAGCACTTTATTTGACTATACCCCTGATAATGCAACAGATATATTTGTCATTGCAATTCATAATCAAAATCAAAAATTTATTTAACACCATTTAAAAGTAAAAATAACTCAAGAAATCTAAATGCTTCATTTACGTTATGTTATTTAGTTGTTTTATTTATTAAAATATATCAGGGAGTCCGTCAACAATGCAAAAACTGATTGCGTAGCGGCCGGCCGGTCCCCATTACATAGGTTAAATGTTAAGTCGCGGCGAGATGAGCCTAGTCATTTTGAGAGGTTTCGATAGTGCGTAATTCTTTCTAATTCTGTCATCTCGTTATAATATATTTTTTGAACACATTAAATGACTGGATGTTTTGGCGTATAATCTGACCTATTCTGAAAATAGTGATTGTTATAACAATACTAAAAAAATGATGTCACATAGATTTATGACAATCCGCCTTACTCAGTGTTTGTTATCTCAACTTTCAAAAATAGACAGGACGTATTGATTTCTGCCCATGTAACTACTTAATTAATTTACGTTTATGACTTCATTTTCAAATGAGACCTTTGGAAAGCAGTCATGAATCTATATGGTCATGTGGAGTGACCTTTGGAAAGCAGTCATGAATCTATATGGTCATGTGGAGTGACCTTTGGAAAGCAGTCATGAATCTATATGGTCATGTGGAGTGACCTTTGGAAAGACACATTAGGGTGTCCCGTCCATGTATGAGAAAAAAAATTTGAGATATACAATCGCAAGAGGTATCAAAATTTGCGTAATTTTACACAGATTGCGAAAAAGGTAAAAAAAACTAGAATTGTCTATTATCTTGAGGGCTCTACAGAGCTTTGAAGTTATGTAAATTTTACGTTTTTATAGAGTTAAACCGTTTGCCTAAAATAATAAAAAATCATGTTGAAAAGGTATTTTAGTATTGAAATTAATGAAACAAAGCACAAGGAAAAAAAAAAAAAACAAAATATAGATTATAATCAATGACAAAAACTAAAAATTTTAACTTATTTTTGTGTCCAAAATTTGGCATTTCTGTTCGAGGTTACATCCTGGTTCTACTAAAGCCATCTCTAGAAGTAACGTCAGTTACACTTTGTGAGGTGTCTGTTAGTTATATTCTCTAGGACCCAAAGTGCAACCATCTAAGGTCAAGAATAAATGACGAGGGGGTAACTCATTGACATGAAGCATACAAACACACCATTGTAACGGTCTCTCCAAATACTCCTCTAAATACTGAATCACGCCACCCTTCCAATCAGTGTTAGTTGCAGTTCTGTCACATTCAAAGCAAATCACGTCATCTAAATTCCAACCTCGACCCTCTACTAAAAGTGTGATCGAAGTAAGAATTCCCTTTAAAGTGCCACGTCTTTCGGTATTGTGTGTCCCATATAAATTGATCCAGGTTGTGCTAAAATTGAGATGTGGTCTTCTAAAACTTCTTTGCTATGGTCTTTTCGTCCATCAAAGTAAATGCTTTTTATAACAATACCTCCAATATTTTTTTAAGTTTCCGGGCTTTAGATACATTTCTGTAGATCTTATTTTTATCAATAATCAGAGTTAAACGGTAGAAACCAAGCCGACGTCAGCGAAAACCGCAGCAGCAACAGCAGCAGGAGATCGAGTCGATAAACCGTATCTATCACAGACTTTAGCAATTGTTGGCAACGACAATGTATTCCAATTCGCCGTTGAGGTCGATGCTGTCTCTGTCGAGGGTGTGTTTGTCGGGAATGCCTCTGTTATCGGATACGTTTCTGGGGAAGATTCACGCACTGAATCTTCATCACAATTTTCTGAGACAGAATCGGTTTTTTGAGTAGAACAGGGCTTTTTTGTTACCTTTATTGACTCTTCAATTTATCTCTGCTATCGTTTCATTAATCTAGCCGTTTCTTTCTGTTAAGTTGGGTTTTCAAGGAAGAGGGCAGGCGTCAATATAAATACGCGTAAGTAACTTTTAAGCGATGTATATTCTCTTAGAAACCTAGACTGTACCTAAGGCCTGCCGAATTTCAAGTGCCGTCGCGGCCGTCCGCTGCCGGTGACGCACCGGTCCCGCGCATCCCCTCCACGCCTGCCGCTGCGCGCGCATCTCCCGTGCGCGCGCGGGAGATTTACCTTCTTACACTTTCTTATCAAAACAGCTTATAACCATTTTCCCATCATTTATTTGATCCAACAAAAACTTCTCTCATTGATGTAAACTTTCTTAGGTTTTAAACACGAACAAGATTCAAATGAAGTGCATTTATAATCAGAAATGTCAAAAAGTTTCTCAAATGACCTAATAAAACATTTCAGTTTATTTTCAAAACTATAATTTCGTTTGTTTTTGGGGTATCTTTTAAAATTGAGATACTTTTCGAAATTGGATTTCACTAATTGAGCCCTTGCCCGGAAAAACGTTGTATCCAACACAAATGTCAATTTTGAGTTATTGATGGAGTTATGTTAGGTATGGTATAATGCATCGTTTAAGGTAAATAATATGTCAAGAAAAAAATATTTAGGCTTCTGGCTGCATTTTAAAGTTATTGGTTTGTGGAATAACGTTGTATAGTGTTTCTCAAAATGGCGTCGCCGAGCGTCAATATCGTGGAGCGTGGTTTAATTCACATGAATAAAGGGAAAAAACGAACATCTAATGTTCTAAATTGGAAAGATATCAAAGCCAATAAGTTGAAGGATGCAGGAAAGGAGTTTTTATCCAGAAAAAATATTATCAAACCTGCAATTGACCCGCCAGAACATGTTTGTGGAATAACGTTGTATACGATTTGGCAGTTCTGATTGATATTGTGATTTCATATGTGACAATATTATTTTGTCGAACGTTAACCGATTTTACTCAATTGATTTATCCATATTGATATTTGAAATGCTTTTTGATAATAATGCTGGCTTTATAGTGCTCTTTATATCGTAACTTAATATAACACCGATACAAAAAGTTTATTTAATTCCTCATTCTTTTTCGCAGGGTCGAGTTTGTGCCAAAAATGTTTAAATCCGGGATGTTTTCTCCATTTTAATATCAAGATAAATATTTAATCAGTATTCAGGTTACTGAATTACAATGAAAAAAGTAATCATCTCGTCTTGTGTATTAAAAAATTGAATGTCCGACGCCATATTCAGCAAACAGACGGAGATATGTAATAGTATGTACGAGAGACTTATCGTTCCGTAAAAGCTCTTTACCTACTAATGATCTCATCACAATCAGAGCTCAAACCTTCCACAAAGAATTACAATCATGGACCTCCTATAGCTTTCTACCAACTATTTGTGGAAGATTAGCTACCGTATGGAAAAAAATCATGCAGTTAGGGAGCCTGGAACTAACTTCAATGTATTCCAATTTACTGCCAATAAGACTGTTAAGTTCAAGGACCTCGATGACATTTGTGAATTCATGTTAGATGAGCACATGCTGCTTTTAAAAGGCATTATCAAGTAAAGCAGAATAAAAAAATCCATTTTGCGGAATAACGTTGTTTGTGAAAATTTCATATACAACGTTTTTCCACTGATTCAGCATGTTTTTTTACAATATATTCAAATTTAATTGACTTTTCCCCCTATTTTATATTGAGATTAGTTAAGAATTATATGTTTGTTATATTTAAAATATAAAATGTAATAAATTGTAACTGGTTTCGTTTTTTCAATTTTTCTCGGAATGAGAGTATTGTTGGATACAACGTTATTCCGGGCAAGGGCTCAATTAAATAACTCATTCCTTAGTTACAATTGAAATCGAAGTTTTGGTCCAAATATTGTTGATCTCTTCGGAAGAAACTCTTCAGAGTAGCTTGTTGGTCTTGTGTAGGACACTCGCCAAAGGTCGCGGGTTCGAATCTCAGCCCAGACTAGCAAGTTAGTCCTATTTTCATAGCACAAGCGTTTAGCTTAGTTTGAAAATAGTAAGAATATTGATGTGACACGTATTCCGTGTTCGCATTTCTATTTAAAAAAAAAAAAAAAGCATAAGTAGTCTGACTACGCTTCGAAATTCTTATTTAAAAATCACAAAATTCGCTTTTAACACTGTAACAATCGCAATGGTACTTTTATGGCATAAAAATTATTTTGGCTATGAAGAAAACACTCGCGAGTCAAGTCAAGAAATTCCTCAAAACAAGTTTAAACTTGAGAGTATTTGCAGGTTGAAACCTAACAAATTCGAAATCGAAACGTTATGTATGATTTACACCTAAATAGAATAAAAAGTAAATATTTTTTTGTATTTAGTTCAGGAACTAAAATTGAGTATAGTGAAATATCACCATAAAAATGACAATTTTTCAAAACTTGTAGATCGGTAGAATCCTTGAGATATAATTTTATTTTATTTTAAAGATTATTTTGGTAATCTACGCTCAATAATGCAAGTTTTGAAAGGTCTTGTGTCAAGGTAAGCTAAATTTTTTTTATCAGGACAGCCTAATCTACATGGCAGTGGCGTGCAGTAGGTATAAACTTAGGTTATGCTGTGACCGATTATATACCTAGGTATATTAAAAATATATATATACTAGGGATGGGTCGTCGACGTATTTACCGTCGACGAAACGAGACCGTCCACGTCCATCCATCGATGAGACGATCAACTAGTTGAATTTGTCAACTAGTTGACGCGTCAACTTCGTTATGCGGACGTCGCGGACGTTTATCTAAACATCGGGACGATAGTCAACTGTCCACGGTTTGACGCGACGCTGCTCGACGGCACAACCGTTGGTTATTTTTATTACGTTAATTTTTAAAATTTAAAGAAGTTCGAAGGAATATAGTTTCGGGGAAAGTAAAACCGCTACTTGTGCTTATATGTAAAAAAGAAATATTTTATTATTTATTTGTTTATAGGCTTTTACATATTGTTTTATATACTTCTTTCTATATATAATAAAGAAAGAAGTAGGTATACACAACAATATCAGATGTAAGCAGTAAAATATAAATATAAACTACATATATAAGCAGTGAAAGTATCGGGTATAAGCATTAAAATATGAGTATAAAAATTAAAAATATAAAGTACAAAGCAATGTGTGTATAAAAAAATATTAGATACACATTATTACATGTGTAAAGGGTTATTTGGAAAACAATAATAACCTAGCAGGACTATATTCCTGCCTTGATTATGAGTATTATTTTTTGTAAAACGTTGGACTATCACTACACTAACTTAAATCGATTACGAAAAATTCATTCGTTTCAATACAAGTTAAATAAAATGATAAAAACCTTTACATTTGAGATGTTATCTAGAAATTTATTGAAGAATACATCTTTCAAAGTCAGACTTTCACTTTGTGGTGACATTATTAATAAATAAATATATCTGTATTATTTGTCAACTTTAGTTTAAGGCTCATTTTGAGAAAAGGAACATTGTTCCCGAAACACGTAAAAAATCAATAAAAATTGGTGTAAACAAAATTATAATAGATTTATTTTTTTATCTATAAAGTTGAAAATAGGGAATTTATAATAAAAATTAATTAAACCTAAATTCAAGATTATATTACATATACAATAATTAATGTTGGACTCCTGAATAAGGACCATAGTTAGGTATAGAAAATTTTATTCCCTACAAGTTTGTTTATCATTTATATGCTAAAGTTGAAAAGTAAGGAAATAACACAATAATTAAATTTTAGCATCCCTTTTCAGGTAAATATATAAGAAGTCGAGATCGATCGAATAAAATATTGATTTTAGAAAAATATCTAGCCGGCCTATTAATTAATAATAGTTCAATAAAAAATAAAATAATTAAACAGAATTGTTTTATTTTATACGGCGTAAAATTGGGAATTCACCGAATCGTCGCACGTGACATCACAAAAAATCAAGTAAAAAATAATAGATAATAGCTTATTAAGCCTATCTCGCGCTACGCATGTATTCAAATTTCAAATCTCTTGTCATAGTTCGTGTACACAGATCTGCACTCTATGGTAGTGTACTTTAGAGTTGAAATGAAATTACTCGTCGAGTCGTCTATGACGTCTATGGCATCTACAAGTCGACAGCGAGAGATGAGAGAGAAATAAACGGAGACGTTTTGTCTTGCTCTCGCCGTTGCTTTGCATTGCGTTAATCTCGAATTGTCCACCGACCACGGCGTCCGCTGTCCACCGTCTACGAATTCAATTAGTCCATGCGATAAACGTAGACGCGTCGATGCAACGTCAACGGTTGATTTCAACTAGTCCGTCCATTCAACGCCCATCCCTAATATATACGCATACACCTATAAGGGTATATACATTTTAATTTTTTTTTAAACTATATATAATGAACTATTTTGAGTAGCTTCAATCCACAAAAATAACTTCACTATAAAATAAGTATTGTAAACAATATTTCCTAAATAAATAAATATTTTATATAAGTATTGCTAATATGGCAAAAAATTTAAATATATTTCGAAGACGATTTATATATTATATAATTAAATCGGGAACAATACTAATTTCAGATATATGTTTCTTTTCACAAAAATAAATCAAACATTTTATGATATCATTATGATGTTATGATATGACAGATGGTATTTATATTTTCATTTACCATAGAAAAGACAGAATTTACACCGAAAGTTTTGGGTGGATTTGTAAAAAATAACATTTCTGCAATTACGTGCGCGTAGTTCTCACCTGGCATAGGACCTTTCAAAGAAGCACGCTAAATTTACTTGTCTATTACACAAAATTCGCAGCCTTAAAAATACACTGTTTTTTTCTCGACTTGACTATATCTATGGAACAAATTGGAAACTTCTAGCCATGGGACGAATTACGGCTAGAATTTTAAATCGGAAAAAAACAGATACGTCCCGTTAAACATTGCAGCATGACTTTTTTGTAAATGTATATTTTGAAATAAACTAGAAATTACATATTTATGCGACAGATTATTATGTTATATCAAAATATGAATACTATTATAATAATTGTGATCGAAATATTATGAAATATATGTTGTATTCCTATTTTTTTTTCCAAATAGTTGGTTACGTAAAAGTCATGCTGCGATTTTCCACTGTTAAGCTATATAACTTTTCAAAACCCAACAGTTGTACAGTAACGGTGTATAAGTCGTTTTAAATCAAAATAGTTGCATCAATATTTTGTTAGACATTCCTGTACGGATTGTAGTTTCAGTATCCACCATGTCTGGAAGTTCTTATATATATTGTTTATTTGATATCGAAGCAACGTGGATGTTAAATGGATTTCTATCATCACGCAAACCAGTCACTGTAATCTGGAGTTGTTTAAAATATAATTTTTGATGAATAGTATATAAAATAAGCGCTTCTATATATATAGATATATATATATATATATATAATATTATATTATATATATTTAGCGCTTATTTTATATATTTTATACACAAAAACGTTTTGCAATGGAATTCAAGCTGTCACATATGACACATTGCTTTCGTTTTGTAGTCTGCCTACATTTAGTAACCGCTTTGTTGGCTTCTGTTTGAATAATTTTACTCCTTATATACAATGTTTAAAAGTATAATCTCTAATATATAGTTTTTTTGTTTGTGTTTTATTTCTTACGTGCAATATATAAATTTTATTTCTAATATGTAGTCTTGCTAATGTCTAAACTTAAAAAAAGAAAACTGTACAGGTAGTTGCTTCAGAACAGACATTGTCTAGTGAAGCAACTACCTTCATTTATATGTATAAATAAATTTAAACGAAATAAAAAAATAAATATATATATATATATATTAGGTGCTTACATATGAAATTGGCCTTTAGTATGGGAGGAACATAAAGCCGATTTTTTTTAATTATAATATATTTATTTAATCAAAGTATGCACCATTGCTATCTATGCACTTTTGTCATCTCATAGGTAGTTCATCGATCCCTTTACTAAAAAAACCATTCAGACGGGAATCAATAAAATCTTTGAAGGCGGTTTGGACTGCCCCATCGGAGTTGAATTTTTTCCTTTGCAAGAAGTTATCCAAATTTCGAAAAAAATGGTAATCTGTTGGGGCAAGGTCCGGAGAGTACGGTGGATGTCTTAGACATTCCAATTGAAGCTCCTCTAATTTGGTAGCCGTCTGTTGTGCAGTGTGTGGTCTAGCGTTATCATGAAGCAGCAGTGGCCTAGAGCGATTAACCAGCCTCGGTTGTTTAGCAGCTAGCTTTTCCATCATGGTTTGCAGTTGCTGACAATAGACATCTGCCGTAATCGTCTGGCCAGATTTAAGAAAGCTGTAGTGAACGACACCAGCACTAGTCCACCAAACGCTCACAAGTAACTTTTTTGGAGTCAATTTTCGCTTGGGGCATGGTTTGGCTGGTTCGGCAGGGTTCAGCCATTGCGATGAGCGCTTTCAATTATCGTACAGGATCCACTTTTCATCACAGGTAATGATTCGATTTAAAATCCCTTCATTATTGTGCCGGTTGAGTAATGCAACGCAGCAGTCAACGCGCGTTTGTTGATTTGCTTCACTCAATTCGTGAGGTACCCACCTTTCAAGCTTTTTCACCTTACCAATTTGCTTCAAGTGGATTAAAACAGTTTTATCACTAACACCGCAGCCTGCAGCTAACTCGGATGTGGTTTGCGATGGATCCGCTTCCACAATAGCCTTCAATTCTTCATTATCAACTTTGGTCTCCGGCCGTCCACGGGGCTTGTTCTGCAGGTCGAAATTTCCAGAACGAAAACGTTGGAACCAAAAACGCACTGTGTTTTCTTTTGCGGCACCGTCACCATACACATCATTAATCCTTCGAGCCGTTTCTGCCGCACTGGTGCCACGGTGGAACTCGTACTCGCAAATAACGCGATATTTCAAGTTTTTCATTTTGTAAACTGAGTGACGCAAAGAAAAAAACAATTGAGGAAAAAACAAATGAATTATAATTTTCAAAACACAAATACATGAGTAAATAGCTGTATAAATTTGGATTTGGAATTCCTAACCAAAGAGAAGATATTTGAGATCAAATTTGCCAGTACGGCAAAACGCCAATTTCATATGTAAGGACCTAATATATATTTTTTTTAAATAGAGATGCAAACACGGAGTATGTGTCACATCAATATTCTTACTATTTTCAAACTAAGCTAAATGCTTGTGCTATGAAAATAGGACTAACTTGCTAGTCTGGAGTGAGGTTCAAACCGGCGAGTGTCCTAACCACAATTGGTGCAAGAACAATTGCCAATGAAGTATTGAAGTTTTGCGAAGCTGAAAAAGCAAATAATGGACCGATATTACCTTCTGGTAGTTTGACAGATAGAACGGCCGCAATTACGGCTTGGTTTCTTTAGTGCTGCCTGACCAAATTTCTGTTAAAGGCTACGACACCGGTCACCGGACATTCTGTACATTATGTATTGTGTAATAAATTTACACCCTGGCAACTTCTGTTACGCGACAGGGATGCCCTCCCTCTCACGCCAATTTATAGTGGTCGCATTCTAGATAGTTGCGAAAACTTTACAGTTGGATTCCTGCCTTGATAATGAGTCGAAAATGTTCAAGCAACCTTGACCTTAATATCAATAGTTATGGAGATATACAATATTAAAGTTTGCATTTTTTTTTTCAATATTTCTGACTTATTTTTGCAAAATGTTGAATTATCATTATTACAGAAACCTGTATAGATTATGAAAAATTAATTTGCTTTAATACAAGTCGAATAAAATGAAAATAGATCTTTCTTACAAGTTTTTTGTAATTTTATTTGAGTTGTGTTGAAGCAAATAAATTTTTCATAATCAATGTAAGTTACTGTAATAATAGTTAAACTTTTTGCAAAAAATAAGTCAGAAAAATTTAAAGAATGCAAACTTTGATATTGTATGTCTCTGTAATTATTGGTAACTGTTGCTTGTAATATGCTATCTTGTAATATTCCTATCACAATAATTATTATATTATTCTTATTCTAATATTTCATAAATAAATGTACACAGATAAATATTTTATTAATTTTTTCTTTCAAATATATGTTTACGTAAAAGTCATGCTTCAATGTTCTCACTGCACACGCCTGGGTCATTAGATATTTTTTTGCTAAAGTTTTATATTTGTCAAATAAGAACATGTAAAAGATTTTGCTTCCGACTGTGTTTTTAGATGATTTTTAATGTTTGTTTGTACTTTTGGATTTAGTTTGCACACCATTTAGCTCGTCTATTTTTCAGTTTCTATTACATAATATTTTTATGTCTATTCTCTTGCCATTAAAATGTACCCTCCTGAATATGTACAAACGTATGCCTTTTGTTTATTTGCTTTTTGGTTCTTATTTCTTGTTTTATTTGCTGTTTTTCCTTTTTATATTTTTGAATATCATTTTATATTTCTATTTATTATGCGTGTAATTTTTTAATGACATTTTAAAATTTTTCTTGAAGTACAGTTTTTTTTTGTGAATTATATGTTATTTTTATGATTACTACTATTATATTTTTATTTTATGACAGTAGGTAGATTTTACTAATTAGTCAGCTTGTGTTTTAGTTACATACCATAAAAGCACCGCACCATACCATAAAAAATTACCTAACTTAATTTATACTTTATAATTTTAAATCAAGTGATAAATAAAAACTTAAAGATTATTTATCCTTTAGATCAGCACTGGCCATCTAGTGGGTTGTTAGTAGTGATGTACTAAGTACTGTAATGTAGTACTACATTATACTAAAGCGCACACTTCACACATTTGTAAGTGAACTACAAACTACACACTTCAAACTGCACACTTCAAACTGTACACTTCAAATCGCACATTTCAAACTGCATACTTCAAATCGCACATTTCAAACTGCACACCGCAAACTTTATACTTCAAAGTCCACACTTCAAACTGTACACTTCAAATTTCATATTTCAAACTACACACTTCATTTTTGTGAAAATTTTTGGCCGATTTTATGTAAGTCAATGTAGCTAAAATGTTTGTTTGAAATATTACCCCCCCCCCCACACCCTGTCTGATTTTATTTTTAGGAAGTTGATGTAACTAAAACGACCTTTCGAAATCCCACCCCCTGTCAGATTTTATTATTTGGGAAGTTGATGTAGCTAAAACGACCTTTCGAGATCCTACCCTCCCGTCAGATTTTATTTTTTAGGAAGTTTTTTTTTCTAAATTAGTAGTGCATATTTTAAAGCTTAAAAGGTATAGTTAAAACGACCCTTCAAAATCTCACCCGCCCATATGATTTTATCTTTTGGGAAGTTAATGTAGCTAAAACGACCCTCATCCCACCCCTCGTCAGATTTTTTTTTTCGGGATGTTGATATAGATAAAACGACCCATTGAAATCCCACCCCCCCGTCAGATTTAATTTTTTGGGATGTTGATGTAAATAAAACGACTCTTTCAATTTTTGTAGTACTACAATTAGCTCACTTCATGTAGTTTTTTTTTTTTTTTTTTTAATAGAGATGCGAACACGGAATTCGTGTCACATCAATATTCTTACTATTTTCAAATTAAGCCAAATGCTTGTGTTATGAAAATAGGACTAACTTGCTTGTCTGGAGTGAGATTTGAACCTGCGACCTTTGGATCATGAGGCGAGAGTCCTAACCACAAGACCAACAAGATACTCTAAGTATTTTAGTAGATGAAGTGTGTAATGTTTCGGTACCTACTACAAATGTAGCGCACACTTTGTAGTCTTCAAACTGGTGACGTGTGCGTGTTGAAGTCTTCATTTGGAAATGTAGTTTTTCCCTTCGCTATTTGCTAGCCTAAAATTCAATTATCAAAAGCATTCTTTAAAAAAATTGTGCCAACATTTTGACATGCCCTAAGTAAAGTACCTACTCTGTTTACAAATCTGTTACTTTGCAGAAGAGAGAATTTAGATCATATTTTTTATTTATTAATGAACCTTTTTATCTGAAATTCTAAACTAGTATTGCACATTTGAAAGCTAAAAATATGATCTAATCTCTCTCCTGCAAAGTAACCGATATGCAGACAGAGTACTTTACGTAGCGCTCATCGATTCGTTGTTTCATAGAAGTGGTTATATTCAAAGAACATCTGTGGTTGTAATAAATATCTTGCCGGCTAATAATAAAATTGCTAATTCCAAACATCAAATTATAAAGTTAGGTGCCCTTCATGGGAGGTGCGGGTGTCAGGTGTGAAATAATAAATTGTGAGCTTTTGCATTAGTTAATTTATATCAATTGCAGGTTTAGTTTTGAAAAATGGCCCGTAGAAAATGTGTACATTAATTAATATATTGTATGTTTAAATTTAATAAAAATAGAATTTGAATAAGGACAATCACTGTATGTGGGCCACCATTTCATAAAAATTCTCACGAGTTTATAATCTATTACGATGTATACCTACATATGTATACAGGGTTATTTGTAAAACATTAATAACCTTGCAGGACTACATTCCTGCCTTGATTATGAGTCGAAAATGTTCAAGCTGTCATGACCTAATATCAATAGTTATGGAGATATGCGACATCAAAGTTTGTATTTTTTTTTTTCAATATTTCTGACTTATTTTTTGTAAAACGCTAGACTATTATTACAATAACTCGATATCGATTACGAAAAGTTAAATAAAATTATAAAAACCCTGAAAAATTTCCAATTCAAATTCGAAGGTTTTTATTATTTTATTTAACTTGTATTAAAGGAAATGAATTTTTCATATTAGATATAAGTTACTGTAATGATAGTCCGACGTTTTACAAAAAATAAGTCAGAAATATTGAAAAAAAATGCAAGCTTTGATGTCGCATATCTCCATAACTATCGTGAAGCAAGAGTTTTTTGTGGCAAAGCTTTCCAATTCAGCTCGGTTTCGTCTGCATTGTAAACATTTTCGAGGGCGTAATTTTCTTCTTTCAGTATATCCCTTAATTTCATTTTGAATGAATCAGCAGATAGTTTTTCTCCTTGTATTTGAAGCTCACAAATGCCATGTCTTGACTTAAATCGTTTTAACCAGCGCGTGGTTGCTTGAAAATTTGACGCCCCTCCAAGTTTTTCGTTAAATTGAACTGCTTTTTCACACTTCTTTCTGGGATCTTTTTTGAGTAAACAGCATCATCTAAATCCGTGTTTGAGACAAGTTTCTTCGTTTTACGACTCTTGGATCCGTCAGAAGAATCAAGCTGGGATATAAAGTTACTTATGCTCATCTTTTGTTTTTTTTATATCCGTAATGGTAGACTTACCAACTTGGTATTCATTGGATAACTTGGTTGCAGATTCACCTTCCTCTAACCGTTTATTAATCTCGTATTTATCTTTCATTGAAAGGACAACACATTTACATTTAGGCATTTTAAATCGAGAGTTTATTTTCACGCGGCAAAATTTAGTTTATCGACTAGCGGCCAGTTGGAAGTGACATACGAGTACAATTATTAACAAGTTGCGAGAAGTGCACGAGCACTGTAGCACGGGAGGCGGTAGGCACGCGCGGGTCGGGCGGGCGTAGTAGTTCGGATAAGCGGTCGTTTGGTTGATCAACGTTTGGTTGGAATAATCGACACTACTGTATTATAATAAACATTGAATAAATGTTCAGTGCGTATATATTTTTGCGTGTATATTTTTGGGACACCCAATATCTATTGTACATATTTACTAAATATCTAAAACGATTAATATTTTATTACCTTAACCCCAAAACTTTATGAATTGGGAGACATAAAGGCAAATATTAAAAAAAAAATTAATGCATTCATCAAGGATTACTAATTTATAATGTGCTGAATTCTAGATTTTATAGGAAACACGGTCTATAAATTTATAGCAAACATGATTTTGGAAAGGATGGATACATAAAATTTAGAATTCAGTTACATTTTAAATTAGTAATCCTCGGTCACTGCATTCAAAACGTTTTTTTCATTTTTAGATATTGCTGCTTTTGCTTTTATACCTTTCAATTAGTTTTAATGAATTTTGTTAATTAAATACATTTCGTTTTATTTAATATTCAAAATATTGACATACTTGTTTTAAACACCACGCAGTTTACGCACCACGGAACATAATTTATTTGCAGTCACAATTTTAAGAAAATTGTAATATTTTGGTTGTCGAAATACAAACATGTGCCATAGATAGATTTTAATAAATACATTAATTGGTTTGTTGCAGAAGTTTACGAGGATGTTCGAAATGGTCTTAATGACGATGTAGATGAATCCATAGTAAGGTATCCAGATAATTTAACTATGAAGGATATATTTTATTTCATGTTGGCACCAACTTTGTGTTATGAATTGAATTTCCCAAGAACCACAAGGTAATTATTATTATTTTTCTGACATTTATTTCATAAAACTTGTGATGCGTGATTTAAATCATTGTGTACTTTCATTAATCATTATTCATGTATTACCAGGATCCGAAAACGATTCCTTATCAAAAGAATTTTGGAGTTTGTGATTGGGGTGCACTTGGCGATTGCTCTCTTCCAGCAGTGGATGATTCCGTCAGTGAAAAATTCTCTAGTGCCATTTTCCCAAATGGATTACATGCTTCTTGCAGAGAGACTTTTGAAATTGGCAGTAAGTGTTTTTAACAGTAAATCGGGTCTATTCTCATTGGTTTTTGGTATCATAATTATCATGTTACCCCTATTTTATAACATTGTACCTACACTTCATGTCAATTTTGACATGAAGAAGATTATATAAAATAAGTACTAATACTATTTTAAAAGTTTTTGCTATAACGAGAGAAACATTGATATTTGATAGAATACTCGCCATTTCAACGGTCCCTATATACATATAAGTACTGTCGAATCCGCAAATTTTTTTTTTTACTTAAATCATTCAATTTTTCTCCAAATTGCAAAAGAAAATTAAACTTTTTTTAATATTATTTGAAAATTGAGTAAATCAGATGGTTTAAGATGCTAAAATGAAAATAATTTTTTTGCAGATTTGACAGTATCTATCCATACATAGGGACTGTCGATTTCACATATAAACTTTATGCATATGTAAATAAGTATCAAATCAGCATTATAAGAGTGTCATTATCCCAAGAATAGGGAGAATTATGCAGGAATACTGTCTGTGGAATCTAGGTACCTATCAGTGGCGGTCGGTGACTTTTGATAGAAGGGATGCTGGATACTAAGTTTATACCTACCATCAAATATAGATTAGCTCATGCAACTAGTAACAAAAATAGTTTGTCAAATAAGCTTTATAATTCCTTTAAGCTACGCTTCAACAATTTTCTATTCAATTTCATGCGCCATTCGTACCTATATTAAAAAATCCATTACACACCCGAGTTTTCATTTATTTAAACTTAAGCTCGATTCGACGCTCTTTCTTTATAAAATCGTGAAATTTTGTATTCTCTTTTAAAAACAGCAGGAGTGTTTTCTCAATATAAAGTCTGTTTTCGCCAAGTGTGCTTCGGTTGTACGTTTTAGTCCTTTTCATTGTGGAAAATTCACTAAGGAAAATTGCAAGTGAGGTTAAGATAAGATAATATTATGTTGTTGAGAGCACTCGTGTGTCCTTTCCTAGTTCTTAAAAGAGTATTCAAACCGTGTAATCCGTGCTTTTTCCACACGTTAGTATTATTTTCATTTCAAAATATAAGACATGGCCAGCAAAATAATTTGGATAATCTAGTACAACCACAAATCCAAGAAAACATATATTTATTTATTTATTTAATGTTTATGGAACACCAACAGCACAAAAAAAAAGCATAGAAAACATTGATACAATATAGATGGCCAATTACAGGTCTCCACATTTAGAAATATGTCAGTAATGATAAATATTTATGAATGACTAAGGCATATTAAAAATTATATAGAAAGAAATAATAAAAAATTTAAACAAAAGACAAAGAAACTTAATTATTACGTGGAAAAAAATTGAGCAATCAAAATTTTTCTTAATCTTGTGTGGCTGCACTCGAACAGATCAATATCCAATAATCTTATCAGTTTATTGAATGCATCGCATACCCTCAAGAAATATGAATTACGACGATAGTTGGATGAGGTAAAATCAATGTGAAAGACTGGGTTGTGTCTACGAGATCTACAGGGAACATGGAATTTTAGTCTATTTAATAGTTCAGGACAGTCGACGTTGCCTGATACAATTTTTAGTAGGTACATCAAATCACCTATTTCGCGACGTTTGTATAACGGTAGGATGTGATATTTTTTGCATGAACTGTCATAATCGTCAGAAACGCAATTGAATTTAAAGTTGAGAAAGCGAATAAATTTTTTTTGAATTTGTTCCAAGCGATTTACATAGATCATATACTGGGGGTTCCATACTTGCGTTGCATACTCGAGTTTGCTTCTGACAAAAGTGCAGTAAAGTACTTTCAATGTCTTTACACACTTAAAATCTTTAGACATTCTCATGATAAAACCTAAAGCCCTATAAGCCTTATTTATAATAGAATCGATATGTTCATCGTATAATAATTTTAATATCGTATAATAACATCTTATAAATGATTTATTTCCTGGCGTTGTGTTCGAAATTGGAATCGGTTATCCTTCGGAGTATCTAGAATATGTTTTTTTTCGCAAATATCGAAATACAAAACTTTTACGCATTTACGATTCAATTATGCATTAACACATTTCAATTCTTTCGTTTACAGTGTTAGAACACGTTGTTATTCATATTTTATTTAAATGATTATTTAAACAGATAATTGAACGACACTTAATGTTTCAATAATTCGGTTTCAAGTATTCAAATTCACCATTTCCACCTATTATATACGTCACACAAACAAAATCCTCAAAACAATCATCTCGTTCCGTAATCTCGTCTCGGCCCTTCAGCCGTGGCTGCTCGGCTACGTTCGGCTGTCCTCGGGTGATTCCGTTGGATGCTGTTTTCAAGTCCGAATATCCGAAGATCTCGACAAGCAGAAATGAATGCGCATGCGCGAAAATCGGATTTTTGAACTCTGTGTGGATGCGGAATTCGTTACAGATTCCATCACTACTGGTGGCTGTGTTTACTTGATTCGTAGATGTTCAATGTTGAGAATGTATATGTATTTCGAGTCGCTCCGTACTGTACGCGCCTTGTCGTAATGTGTATTACGACTTACGACTGTTTTCTAAAATACTGGACTAATTTATTTTCTGGAGTGCTGTATTCGGCTAGAAACAAAAAGTCCAAAGCTTTTTGACTCTAGAACACAAGGGATGCGGAGCATCCAAAGCATGTATGAAGCGACCGCGCCTGGTACCTATCTAATTTATATTTTTGTCACAAAATGAGCACCATTCTCTCCTCGTTTCGCTTTTTTTTTTTAATAAACAATTTGCTTTTTATTTTTTTATAAGATTTTCATAGATTCTCTCTTTGATAAACATTTAAATGAATCGTTTTGTGTTTCTAAGAATGTACTTAGGTTTTCACGGCCAATCAGAATCTTCAGGTTTGTGTGTTCTGGGGTATTATGCCATGTTGTTACGACCTTTCCGGCCGACGTTTCGGATCCCATTGCAGGGTCCATCATCAGGTCAATACATCAGCCCTGATGATGAACCCTGCAATGGGATCCGAAACGTTGGCCGGAAAGGTCGTAACAACATGTGCACAATATCCCAGAAAACACAAACCTAAAGAACGTTTTGTCTCTCTTTGATTTATGTGTAAAATTTTCAATACAAGTTAAATAAAATGATAAAAACCCCGAAAAAATTCCAATTGGAATTCGAAGGTTTTTATTTATTTATTTGACTTGTATTAAAGAGAATGAATTTTTCATATTCGATATAAGTTACTGTAATGATTGTCCAACGTTTTACAAAAAATAAGTCGGAAATATTGAAAAAAGAATGCAAACTTTGATGTCGCATATCTCCTAGATATTAGGTCATAATAGCTTGAACATTTTCGACTCATAATCAAGGCAGGAATATAGTCCTGCGAGGTTATTAATGTTTTACAAATAACCCTGTATATGTAGTGGTAACAATGTGTAAAATAATTAAAATAGGTCTGACTTTAGAGAAATATGGAGTTAGCAACATTTGAAATTAGTTAGTCCTCTACATCTAAGTAATAAACGAACATTTTAACATCCAACATTGTGCATTATTGGAATCAGTAATCGAACAGTAATGTACTACCAAGTCACATATTCTTTAACAAGAGAACACTTGTGAACACAAAGAATACTGCGTGTGACTTCTGTGGCAGAGATACTAACTTATGCACCGCTGCCATTAATTTTGAAATTCCCATACATACTGAACACATTGTATATTTGAAATATTGCAAATTGAAGGTCCGCATGTAGAAAATTTACTGTACCAATACATTTATCTTCATGTCAAATCAACTGACACCAATATCTTGAAATTCATTCTCTTCACAATTTTACACACCATATGTTTATTAATTTTAACTGAATAAAAATTGTAAGATTTCAAAATTGGCTATAGCAAAAAGGAAGTTAGTTTTATTATTTCTTCCTATCCTAATTGGATTAATATTTTACGTGTTCGGAGTGACGTAAGGCGGTTTGATAATTTTACTCACTTTATTGAATTTCATATCAAAATGAGATAGAAATAACGGAAGTAGACTATATAAAAGAGAGAAAAATTTAAAAAAAGTTTTTTTTTTGTATTTTCTTAAAACAAAATGTTTCAAAAATATTGTGTGAAAATATCAACTCGATCCGGTTATTAGTTTTAAAGATATCCAACGATAACTGTAGGGCCCTCTGCTGCCGCCCGTACTGACACGCGAACGGTACTAGACCGGCCAGGCTGACAAACGGGGCGACTGCTACGGAACGCGGTTTTTACCTGATTAATTCTAAGAATAATGTACGAAATTTCTTTTATACTTCTACTTTTAGACATAAGACCCTTTAGGCTAACTGAGATTTGATTTAGTGTTAGTATTTCAGTGGCAGTGAAACCCAGCAGTCGATAGGTAGTTGTGCGTGTATTATAATCTTTTTCAAAAATTTATAATGAGACGTCATGAAGGTATGCCAGGAATATTAATGATTGCCAATGTATAGGATTAAATTATGGACCTAATGCACACCGGTATGCTGAAAAACTCGATATAGAGTGCACAAAGATTGCTGACCAACGTGCAAATCAGGTCACTCGAGAAGGCAAAATGAGACGTAGATAAAAAAAAATCAACATCTTGGAGCCTTACACATCGGCAGAAGATGTATTATATGTACCAGAAATAGACGACTGCTGGGGAAACTGCTATAAGCCACCCTAGAGCCTTTACATAATGCACAAAAATTAATCTTAAAAGTCATGTTTAAAAAAAGCTTTTTATACTCCTCACAACTTTTATTCAGCGAAAATAAAATCATGACTGTCAGCCAGCTTGCCATTATTCAAACTCTGTGCAAATTTTATAAAATCAAAATTATTGCTAAACGAACCCAGCAAATGCACCATACTAGAATGTCTACTGTGAGATGAGCGGCTCCATCTCCTATGTCATGTAACAAGATGAAGATAAATAGATAAATAAATAAAAAATAAATATCAAAGATACAAATCTGGTTTCATATAAAAAAATAGTCAATTATAGGTATACATACATATATGGTACTATTGGCACACATAGGGCCCGATCCTGAAGATAGCAATGTCTGGATCTTTATGTTATATCTGGATCTTGACAGCTATTCATATAACATTGTGACGCCGTCAAATGGGACGTTTTAAATTTGACAGATTTGGAATTAATGAATTCAACCAATAAGAATGCTCTAAAACGTAAACAAACGTTAAGTTATTCGCAACAGATGGAAGGGATGTACACATTCCTATGAATCGACATTTTTTTATTTTTTATTTATTAAGTTCTCTTAAAACTTATAGTACCTACTTTAATCGGTCGGACGGGTAGACCTCTTTCCATTTAAGAAAGACAATCGAATTAGTATGTATAAGCCGTGCGTATGATGCGAATTGTTTCATTATGTTGGTGTTTATACCCGCAAACGCCAACGCAATGAAACAACGTGCGTCGTACGCATGGCTTACAAATACTAATTCGATTTTCTTTCTTAAATGGAAAGAGGTCTAGTCAACATAAATGTGTTCCAAAATTATAATAATTTCAAAATTACATCGAAATTTAATTTTAACGTTGTGTATTTTGGGATTAGGTTTATAAAAAAAAAAATTTCATGCATCGCATGCTTAAAATACAAGTTAATTCCTTAAAATTATGAATTTTCGTCAGTGTGCTGAGTTTAAATAAAATTAAGTCACTTAAATATATATATTTCTTGATTTTTCTAACATCTCTTTTAATTTAAGTGATTTCTTTATATTTTACTAAAATCAAAAATCGTGGTACAATATGAGATCCAGATCATTTTTGTACAAAATGATTGCACAAGATTTTGTACAAAAGCACTTGTGTATAATAAAATATTAATCAGAATCAAATTCGTTTTAATAAAATAATCTATTTCGTGATTTTGGTATTTTAGCGTAAGTTTCGGTACGTTACCTTCGCCACGCGAATATACAATATATGTATGTTTATACTTGAAATACGAACGTTTTATCACAGTATACTCAGAACAGTAGTTTATCTCCGGCCTGTCGGCGAGTTATTAGCCTACTCTTGCATTGACGCTAGGGTTGTCACTTTATTTTTACTCCCTTTCTTTTAACTCGTAGCGTCTGAGATTCCGACGCATAAGGTATACACGAAACCCGAAAATTTCTGTAATTAGTATACCTAGTTTCTGCACTTAAATTGCAAGAACGCTGATTAACATCAACGTAGATTTTTAAAAACTCACAGTCTTTGTGATGATCAACACTCCTTTTTAGTAAAGCACCACAAACATAAAAAAGGCATTTTTTTCAGGAAGCGCATTTTTTTTTCTAAAGCGGCGGCTGTGAGCGCGAATGGCACCGAAGGCACGGCCCTTACTGCCGCTGCCTTGTGCCCCCATATTCTATGTCAATGCGTGCGTACACGGCGCCGAGCACACACGCACATTTTAATGGGTAGCGGCCGTTTGTATGAAGACGTATTGCTGTTCTTAGTATACTGTGGTTTTATGCTATCTATAGTACGTATTATGTAGCACAAAACTTCGTATTTCAAGTATAAATATACAAAGCGGTATATTGGGACACGAGTCCAATTTTTGCTTATTATTATAATCTAAAATCTTTTTTATGTCCCAAATGCAGAAAAGTTCCTACCGCAAAAATGACGGAACGCGAAATTAGCAAAACCGATTTATCGGTGACATCCCTTAACTCTGTACCCATAGGTAGGTACATATATATATATATGTCAAATGTCAAAGATAGGCGCAAATGATATTTAAAATTGCGACAAAGGTTTGTAATTGAAATTGTCAGTAGGTAAAAACTTACATGCGTTTTCTTCATATTGACGGAAGCGTTATTACAATATTTTGACCTAATGATATCAATTTCAGGAATTTTAAGTCTCAATATTTATAATTCTGCTACTTTCAAGGAGCGTGATCAGTTTTGTTTCACCTTCTCTTTTGATGAAGCAAGATTTGTTCTACATTTTTAATTTTTTTAGACGCGTTTCGTCTTATAAGGGCATTACCAATCAATCAATATCTTATGAGATTGACAATGCCCTCATAAGGCGAAACGCGTCTCAAAAATTAAAAATGTAGAACTAAAAGAACAAGTGTTTTTATTTCTATATCATCCCATGATAGCCAAAACATGACTGACAAAAACAAAATTTTACAGAAGATTTTTTCTTCTCTTTTTTTAAGGAATATACTTTAGGAACAAAATTTTATATAGAGTATTTATTTTATTAATGTCTTTCACTTATCATTATAAAAATCGATTAATTATTACTGCTTTGCTGTAGTTTTTTGTATTTCTGAACGATTCTAAGAAGCAATTTACAAAAACTATGAAAGGTAATACCTACAAT
>JADDOH010023799.1:0-129614 GCA_016648135.1 Agrypnia vestita | reverse complement strand
ATACGAATATCAGGCCTACTATTCGTTGAATACGAATGCGAATATTTCCACCAAGGTGGGGGAACTTGAACATACTTGTAAATATAATAACCTTGATGCAACGAATACTACCTTCATGAATACGAATATCAGGCCTACTATTCGGTGAATACGAATGCGAATATTTCCACCAAGGTGGGGGAGACCGCAAGCATACTTGTAATTGTATTGTTTATGTCTGCTTGTGATATCACTATACGGCGTAGATGAACTAGTTTGAAAGGGCTTATGTACTGTATGTGCTTGGCGTAGTGGGAATAGTCTTCTCGTTTCTAGGATTCTATACAGGTTTACAGGTGCTGATATTGAAATATATATACAAGGAAAACACTATTTTGGGAACCATTAATTGGATGGAAGATATTGAAGCACACACACACACAAGGAGGACGTTATGTTAAATACATGACTGGAAAGTTGTTATTGGAAAACACAGGCGTCCAGTCGGCGGGACGCAAGCATATTTGTAATTATATTGGTCATGTCTGCATGTGATATCATTGTACGGCTTAGATGAACTAGTTTTAAGGGGTTTATGTCCTGTATGTGCTCGGCGTAGAGGGAATAGTTTTCTTGTTTCTAGGATCTAATACAGTTTTACAGGTGCTGATATTGAAATATATATATATATATACAAGGAAAACACTATTTTGGGAATCACTAACTGGATGACAGATATTGCAGCACACATACACACAAGGAGGACGTTATGTTAAATACATGACTGGAAGGTTGTTATTGGAAAACACAGGCGCTACTAGAGGATATGGACAGTTTACAGAGAACTTCAACTTCTGTTGGGACCTTTTACTATTACTATTCTTTCGCCTTTTTTCTTAACCGTGGATGAACTAGATTGAAGGGGTTTATGTTCTGCATGTGCTCGGCGTAGAGGGAATAGTTTTCTTGTTTCTAGGATCTAATACAGTTGTACAGGCGCTGATATTAAAATATATATACAAGGGAAATAAGGGCTACACAGGCGCTGGTAATTGCCCAATTTTGGAGAGGACCCGTTATATGACTTCGGATCTGGATGCCATCACGGAAGCAGACCAACTACAGAACTAAGATAAGAACCTTTAATATTATTTATTCCTGATGTTTTCTTATGTGTAACAAATGGAATGTTCGTGCTATATAATTTGTCATTGTCACTTGGTCACTATTCATTTCATTACGTGGGTTCAGAGCCGACGGTAACGGACGCGGAAACAAATTAGTACTGATGTCGGGACGTAACGTCGGGATTATATCTTAATTATCTTTAGGATAGAAGCGAGGTCATTGTACGTGCATTCTGCATTTCAAACATCTTACTAACATATATAAATACATATTATTGTGTTTTACAAATTGAATAGGTTCGCGGAAAATAGGCATTTCGCCCGGTTGTGCAATATTAACTTCCAACGTAGCATAATGAGATCTTATTACCGGCGCTAGACTCTCAAGGTGAGGCACGCGGGGATTATAAATGGGATAATGAACGAGAACCGAATGGGGAAGTTCATCTCTTCATGGTCGGGAGGCGAGGAGCCGTACGTCTTTCACGCCCCGTGATCTTGGGAGGCTGAATTTCGATTGTGGAAAAAGATGAAGTTAGATTTACTCGCGTGCCATAAGCAACCATACATAAACAGGGTCGAATGTCGGAGCGCGCGTTCTCGGCCATGGAGTCTGATTAGAGTGAGAGACATCTTAGATTTTGGACTAGGTAAGACCATCTTAACTGTATCTACCCGGTTAAGACAGGGTTTTAAAGCCAAGAATTACAGGATGGTCTGAAGGTCCTGGAGCGACGACCCTCAAAGATCTAAGGGGAAGAACCTCTCACGTCTTTTCGGGCCCCTTGGTGCGACGAGCTCGGGCTCTGGTTATGAATGTATGTGAATGTAATAACTCCGTACTCGAGATAGGACGTTCCTCATGAACGAGAAATTATAAGATGCAGGTAGCAGTTCGACAATCAATACTTATGCTCGGGACCGCTTTAATGAACGAGATCTGTCAGCAGTTTAACAATCAACTTTTATGATCGGGACCGCATTCAGGAGCACGATGGCATTACTAACATCATCATTCTCATCATTCACCACCTTTTCTAACTTGCTGTATACAGAGACCTTCGGGGTTCTCCTTCCCGGCCAGCGAGAAACATATCAGGAACTTCACAATCAACTGTAATAATCATGCTGTTTTACCATCATTTAATATCTCTAGTCAATAAGACTACACCGTGGGATCAATCACATCAACTATATTTGGCGATGCTAACATGGCTCTGACTGACGCGCTCAAGGGAGAGTCTTTTCCAGTCACCCAGTTAGTTCATTCAGCCCTTTAATCAGCAGTAAACATCATAATAATCCGGCTCATGTAGCCGCAACGTGGGATCCTCATCATTATACACCAGTCAATTTGACTGCCCCGCGGGATAATATACAAACCTTAATATCAGACGCGGGATTTCTTCCTGATATGTTTGTCGCCGGGAAGCGAGGACTTCGGGGATTCCAGCAGGAGCAATAGAGTCTCGGCTTGATCTTGGTCTGCAGCTTAGTGTGGGAGGTTATGTCTAAACAGGAGTTAACCACCGGATGCGGCGATGCTCTGGGGCCGCATCCCCCTCCCCCCTACAGGGGGGGGGGGGGGCATCTAGAATCCACGTTTGAACAGAAGTGGTTAGACACTTCTTAAATTTCACTTACAAATCTGTATCTTCCATTCCCTTAGAATCTCGGGCTGCGATAATGTCAGACAAAGCTTGCCCTGAGCCTCTGTTGCGCCTAGTTGTTGTGAATATATATATGTTTGTCTTCCCCTACTATGTACTATGAACAGATTGAGCAGATTGGACAACGTGAGACGCGCTATCGGTAGGTTTCTTACTTGTGTTTTGAATATAACGTATGCTATTATATCTTGTAAATCTGTCATAAATGGGTGCCGCATGTGGTTGTGCTGACACTGTTCTAAGCTGCTATTATGAGATGTTGATAATCAATGCGGGCGGAATCTTTAGCGTATGCCGTTAACTTGGCAACGATTGTATTGTTTTATATTACAGTATTTTAACCCCGATGGTATTATAGTTATGGCGGTTCAATGTAAGGGAGTTTTGCTACTAGCGTTTATTCCTAGGCTACGCCGCATATAATTGGCTTTTAGGCCAACTCCGGACGTGGACGATATCGGCTATCTCTCATATAGGCGAAACTGTAGAATTCTAGAGCGGTTTCTAGAAGGACGAGTACGGATTAGTTACGTGCGTTTGTTATTTCCATAGTTAGGTAAGAATTCGATCTATATTAGTCTAGTCGCGTTAATAAGAATACGAATCTCACCACATATCAAAAGAATTTTGGATAGCTACGGACACAACGGAGGAGGAATTTTCCTAACCACTAGATAGATCACGACTGGCCAATTTTGAAAATATAAATTCTTAACAAAAAAAAAAAAAAAAATATTAGCTTTCATGTAAATATACTTCCGAAGTTCTAAGTTCAACTTAAGTTTTCATCTAGTAGCTTAAAGCATAAAGTGTGTGCTTAAAAGTCCCAAAAGCTGTAATAAAGCTCAATTCGGTAGCTTAAGGTCTCAAGCTTTGGGCTTTTCGTAAAACTTACATTATTAAACTTTATAGTTAGGTATTTAGCTTAGGTGTACAGGTAGGTACGTTACAGAGTATTTAGATTAATTAATAATTGTTTCAATCAAAATTTACAAGCTTGCAGTCTTTTTTTAAAGCAAGTCGAACATATTGCATCCAGCCGTAAAACCATACTGTATACCGAAAAATACACGTTAGTTCATGTCATACATGTATTTTGGTGGACTGACTATACCACATTTTAGATAAATGCATTCCGACCCAAGAATTATGCAAACTCAGACCATTAATTAACAAGTAAGTAAACATTCATTCTGCACCCAGTATGTATGAACTGAAAGGTACACAGACAGAGCTTATGATTACGTACCACGTTTTATGTATGGACTTGTCAATAAGCAGATGAAATTAGCATGAGGAAATTATTACGGTCAATGTCCCACAAGGCAATTTACATATATCAAGATCTAGTTACCGCTGCCTCTGTATCATAGTCATTGCATGCAAATCTGTGTGCTCACTTTTAATTAGATATCAAGATAGTTAGACATCCTTATTAACCATTCTTTACAAAATGACAATGTACATATAATAAATTAATCATTTTTCTAATGAATCCAGAAAACCTGACATACTTGAATGAATAACGCACGTAACATATGTAACAAAATCTAAGAACTCATTATAAATAATTTCATATAGACACTTGGATATTACGAAAAAAATAACTATTATTATTTAAATGAAGATACTAATAAACTAACTGAATGCTTATATTTCCCGAAATTTTTCTCTTTGAATACGAATGTAAATCAAAGATAGTGAAATCGATAGCCGGGTCCACGAGCTTCTAAACCCGCCTCCCTCTCTGCCCCTTCCATGAACATACTTTGTTTCATTCTTTATGAATAGAAAATTATTTTCATATCTTTCTTTAGATTTTCATATTTAAAAAGTTATAAAACAATATTAGGTATATATTTTTGAATTGATTAAACTCCTTTATGACTGAACGTTCAGATACGAGTTTATCTGATTATTATTTAAATAATTATTTTATATTTAAAATGAAGAGTCGCTAAGATTTTTAAACGTACGCTATGAAATTGTTGAAAAGGCTTCGCCACTGGTAGTGCTAATTACCCATTTTCCAGTCCAATCACTAATTGTCAATATCATAGGGCTAACTGAATTGGATTGAAAAAATTAGTTTTGAACTACCAAAACATAAGGGAGTGCACCGACACAAAATGATTTTTTTTTTTTGAGATGGGCAGGCCAACCAATTACTTTTTTCTGGAACACTGAGAATGGACCCTTAATTTTATTTTTCTTTACTTATTTCAATACAAATTTAATGTTTTATATATAGGTGCATCATAATAATACGTACTACAATATAAATAAGTATCCGATGCATATGAAAATCGATGATGAAAATTTTACAATTTCACTGTATTATTTATTCACGAAATATTAGTTTTTGTAAAAAAAGTTCATTCCACATTGTGAAGTATCGAATTGAAATTCATCGAACCTATCTGCAATATTGAAAAAAATACAATTGAATTTTCGTACGAATATCGAATTTCGCCGACCTAATTCACCGAGAATTTCAAACGGGATAGTTCGGCAAAACTTTTCCTTTGCCAACTCAACCGTAGGAATGCTGAATGCAAATCTCATAACATTTTTCTCAGAATGTGAAACGGAATATGAAAATAAGAATGAAGAAAACAGCTGTACGAAATAACCCCAAGTTTCAGGAATAAAAATATGTATTTTGTTGCGAAAAACAAACTGTTTTAAGATGTCGCTGCGCGCGCTAAGTTGTAATTATTATCTCGTACGAGGATCGCATTACTACTGTTTGAGAGTAAAAAGGACACCTGAGACAATAAAGAAAATTTGGGGGGAGAAATATTAATCTGGAAAAATTTTGAAAACCACAGAGAAAGTTTAAATGCCTCCAAAAAGACTAGATGGATCGATGAGGTCACTGAAGTTAATTTTAAAGGTGTTGTAACGGGAATATTGAGAGGACAGGAGAAGAGTTGGTTAAGTAATATTATTAAGAAAATTAATACCCGAGTTCAAATCTCATTTAATTTGTAAACATTCAAGATTATTAATTTTATTATCTTTAACCTTCGTAAGGTCTTCGGGTCAATTTTGACCCATTTTGGGATGAATGAGCAATTTTCTCGAAAATTAACGGTTTTTAAATATTGCTATTTTATGACTTTTATTTAATCGCTGTCTTACGCTTATTTTCAAATTAATCTTTTTTTAAAAACTTATGTCATTGTGCGTATGAACTTTTTTACTCTAACGGCCCTCGGGGCAAGTTTGACCCACAAGTTAATTTTTAACGCACAAAACTTTTTGTCTGGTTATCGTTCATTAGAATTGAGGTAATTAGTTCCGATTTGTTTATAGGATCATGTTCGTGGGGCTTTTATAATTCTACCTACATTGCCAGTGATACAAAAACAACAGAATGATAATCTGTCTTTGATTATATTATTCTCTCAGTCTTACAACGCATTCTTTAGTTCACGGTTGTAAAACTAATTTTGGCCTCCAAAAATGAGAGACAGTGATACAGAAATTATGTTAGAAGTGTCAGATGATCGAGAATCATCGCGGCGACGGAATGGAGAAGTTTAATGATACACGAATGAAGTCGCGTCTTTGGGCTTACAATACTTCTAAGATAAGGGGAAAAAGATGATGATGATGAATTTTTTCGCAGGTCCATGTCTTTCACAAGAAAATGGGAGACAAGCTAACAAGACGAGTGTGTAAATATCCGGTTTGTCAGAAGAAGAAAACACAATTCGCGCACTCGTGCGAGTGGTGTCAAGTATCAAACTACTGTTGCTGGACATGTTTTTTGAAGGTTCCCTCATATGAATCAGTGCAGAAGAAACCCACGTTCCATACAGTAATACGTAGAGGTACGCAAATACCGAGAACTCTTATTAGCTTGTTTCGTAGTTAGACCCGTACGCTTTTTAACATCCCATCTTGTGTAATGCCATCAGATTACGAAAGAGGCAAAATGGATTCTAGATAAGGTAAATATTTGCTGAACTTGATATAAATAACGGTCGCTGATTTCAGATCATATCATAGGAGGAAATTGTTTCGAATCTTAAAATTTATTTTCTATTTTTTATTGCAAATCCAAAAAAATGATTCGTAAGTCTACATTGAAACATTAATTATGGAGTATAAAATTTGTTTCTCAAAAATTCTTAAACGCCACGCTGTGTTGTCCTATGAAATTTACACAGCTTATTCTATTTAAAATTTCTGGGTCAATGATATTATTTTCAGGAAATAAAATCATTTATGTTATCAGTTACGGAGCTTTCAAACATTCATCTGTCAAAATACAAGGCATGATATCTTATTGTTTGTTCCATATTTTTAAATTACCTATTCAACCAGAAAAATAACATCGAAAAAATATAAGGGAATATAAAATTAATATACAGAAGGACCCAAAACTAGGGCAAAATGATGCTACATATAAAACCACTTCATTTAAAATAAATTATTGCAGTCTACACTGAGAAACCAAATAATTAATTTTACGAATTGCGGGCCAACACTAATCAAAAACTATTTATGAAATATGGTTACACTGCATAATATTTCTAAAATTGATTTTCAATTACCTAAACATTTTATAAAACATGAAAAGTTAATTTCTATCAATAGTTGATAGAAAACATCCCGATTGAAGGTATTTTATGTCTATTCGGATTCTAAACGATTCAACAACAATATTTTTAATGACCGCGATAACTAAATGATGGTTTTTCTAAGAAGCAACCAAATGAATAGGATTGAGGAATCAGTTCCCGTTACGTAGGAACAACTAAATTCTGCTTGGGTAATGTTGTCGAGCTTGAGCGAGAGTGAATATTATTTATTTATTTATTATTTGCATAAGTGCAGTCAACAAGCTCTATGCACTCGGTTTGTTTACCGCTCGACACTAGATGCGCATTGGGTGTGTGTAAATGCCATTTCGTATCCACCTTCTGAATGTTGAATAAAATATGCAATTGTAAACGTTTCACTGGATTCTGTTTTACCACCATGTTAAAAATTTTTTTTTTTAAATCACAGAGTAAAGAATTTACATTATTTTATGTTTAGAAGAATGATGAAAGATAGAATACGTAAATATCATTCATAATCTGCGCCTTTATTTTTTCTCCATCGTCATTATGGACGGTAAAGGGGAGGGGAGGAAAAGTCATATGTTTTTTCAGGTCCAGTCGACTATCGATTGGTCTATTTACAAATAGTGCCATCATTCTATATATATTTGTTTATTAATAAATTTAGTAGTAAGTGTTTATTAAAAAAAATATATAATTATTAATAATAATAATAATAAGGATAATAATAATAATAATAACAATAATAATGATAAAAGTTGGATCATTTATATAGCGCCGTTTTCGTGATAGTCACCTCAAGGGCGCTTCACACAAAACAGCTTACTGGCTAAAAACACTTATTTACTATTACTTATTCACTAAATGACATGCAAAAAATGGAATTTACATTTAAAATTATAATAGTTGGGAGTGCCAGGAAGAAACAGATGTTTTCGCGGAGTGCATATTAGGAGTGGGAAACATTAGGTAGTATTGTAACGGTCTGATATTATAGGTTTTTATACGATTGTCTAAACACATGCGCCGTTGTTTTTTGAACTGTGGTAAGCTGTGTGTTTGTCTCTCTTTATTAGGTAGTTTATTCCACAACTTTGTTCCAACCACCGCGAAAGCACGCCCACCGAAATTGTTTTTGTGGACGCGATTTACTTCAATTAACCTACTTGTATTAGATATTGATGTTGAGCGAAGAGTTAGTTGTCTGTTATTTTCGGAAAATGGAATGCAGAAGTCGGTAATGTATTGAGGGGCCATTATGTGAATAGCCTTGAATAGTGTGAAGCATGACTTATATTCAATCCTCTCTTGATATTTAAGTCAGTGAAGGTTTTGAAGACGGTGTGAGACACGCGCAGACTTTGAAACGCTGTTGAGTCTTGCGGCGGCGTTAAATACAGATTGTAGTTTGTTTATTTCCTGTTTCGGGAGATGTATACTACTACATTAAGTTAATTAATTTACTACTGTGATTCGTGTGATATGATCAAAACACCCCTGAAAGCGTAGCTATTTAGTGGAAGACAACCGTAAGGTTAGGTTTCACCACAATAATAACATGATATCAAAAATTAACAGTTAAACTTACTCATTTGTCAGAAGAAACATTGATCCAGTACAAACACATACCTGTAACAAAAAAAAAGATAATGTTTTAGTTTTGAAAAAATATTATCCATTTCATTTTTAATAAAACGTTTTTAAAAAACAAATTATGCAAAAAAGGCGCGTGCGTGAACGCACGTATTTAATGATATTGACTTAATATAATCTGAATATTAACATAAATTGTAAATAAAAACTCAGAAATATCAAGCTTAGGGAATTTGGTATAACGATCCTCATCCCTTTCATATTTACAGGTAAACGAGTAATGTAGCAGAAAGTATTGTTTAGTGCTTGGATTAGTCCACAGAAGAGTTAACGTGGAAAGCTCACCCGGCTTAAAAATGAGAAATACGTCAGTTATTTTTGCGAGGATTGAAACATTGTTTAAAGCTCTTTCGAAGCCAGTTTACACATTTCTTTTGACAACTTTATCGTTATATAATACATAATATTTTGTGATACATTTTATTTGAAGAACTGTGTAAGCCAAGCAACGTTCCCTCTAATTTTTCTATTGTGGGTGCGGATCTTCGACGCATCTGTGCAGTGGCGGTGCGACAAATTTACACCCCCCCCCCTATAAACACACATACGATTTTCCATTAAAATGTATATTTTTGAGTCTTTTATTAATCACAGTGATTTTACATAATAACAATATAAACAAAGATAATTTTTGAAATTAATAAAAAAGATTAAAAAATATTCATTGACATAATATATAAAATACTAAACTTGTAGAATTTCTTTTTATTTATATTGAATCTATACATTTGTATGTTGTGTTTTTATTATTCTTCTTAAATTTTCAACTACGTAAAAAATCTTTCTCCGAATTTTGTCGCATTTCTATTGTACCTACTTTTCATATTTGATTCGGAAGATATGATGCATTTGACACAATCATATGTCTCCGAATTAACAAATATTTCACCAATTCTTACTTTTTGTAAATGCATTGAATATAGCATTTTTGTTTCGACGATTTCAGAGAGCCATTCCAGTTTAAATTTATCGCAGGATTTCATCTTAATGGTCGCATTAGAAATATCACATCCACTCCTTTTCAACATTTTATATAATTAATAGGTAAAATTGAACTATTCGACTCATTTCTCCGAAAAAGTGTGAAAGGATTGTGCATGTATTGTTTCATGTATTCGAGCAACACTAAAATCTGGCAAAGGAAACTTTCTTTTATAATTGTATTGATTGTGCGGAGGGTAAAACAGGTGTGCGGAAACATTTTGGTAGGTGTGCACGCGCACACGCGCACACCTTACAGGGAACATTGAAGCCAAGCGTACTTTGATATAGTTTACTGCATTGATCTCTTGAGAAAAGTAGAACAATAAACTAAATGGTTCACTGATAAACTTGCTTTATTTTTTAATCTACTTTTTACATATTTAATTCAATAATTGAACTAAGAATAAAATAACTTAAGAATAGACACAATTTATGGCTAGACATTTCCTGACAAAATAATTTTATTTTACATTACACCTACTGTGCCTGATATTACGATGTTGATTTTTATACAAATCTCACAATAAACAAGCTTATTATAACTTTATATTAATAAGAAAAAAAACACTTTAAGTAAAATTATTTAATTACTAAAAAAATTTTTTTTTTTAAATATGAATAATATTACCAAAATATTATTTTGCTGTTATTAAAGAAGTTATTGTAAATTAAAAGATAAGTTATAGTAGTCTCACAGAAACGAAGCTATGCATATAGGAAACGTTTGTGGAAGTTTTTTTATACGATGGCCCAGGGATTACAAACTGTATGAGCTGGCTTAGGTTATATTATAACATTACCTTTCCATCCACTTAATACGAGGATTTGTTTAACATGTAGGTTCTCGTTAAGGGAATTTGATAAGAGTTCAAATTATATATAATATATGTATATATAGATTTACCTATATGTACATAGTAGGATGTTTTTTTAAAAATATATAATAAACGTTATTATAATATTACATATCCTCTTTAGGTAGCTACATAATTCTTCTGAGTTCTGATGGAATTTGTCTGATCACTTTTGTACACACGATTTTCACAACGGATTGTAACACACACCTACTAGTATACAATAAAGCCAACAATCAACGTGCAAAGTCTGATGACTTGTATACAGAATTCGTTAACGTTTTCTACACGGCTTGAACTGCTGCATACAACAAACAAGTGACTTCGAGAAATGCACCGAACACGACTGAACTTAAGAGCCTTCAAAAGACGCGGCTATTTGAATTTGCATTTCCACGTAGCTTCCTTGAAGTCACGTGGAAGGCTTTGAAGGGGACTCGTGCGCCTTTAGTTAACTTAAAATAGATGCACAATGGTGCTCCCTATTTTTAATCGTTTGTGTAAAAGCACCAATTCTCATGACGGGGGCATAGGAAAGTAAGGGGATGATTAAGGGCATCAAATTTTAAGGAGGATAAATTAGGAACAGAACGTAAAAATTTGATTTTAAACAAATATACGAATTGTAGCAAATATAAAAAAATCAGAAAATAATAATTGAAAGGCAATTTCAGGATCCATATATGAAAATTATTTAAAAACAATCCGACAAAATGTTAATGGACAAGGCGCATATAATTACATTATAAAAAATCGGTGAAGAGCGGACTGAAATAGACACTGAAATGAATATTCAGTGAAAATTTGGTGAAGGGCGAAATGAAACCGAAATGGATCGAACCGTATAATAATAAATTTAAAAGGAAAATATGATGTTCAATGGTCGCTAAATTACATAGTCAATGATCCCACTAAATGCAACCACCAAAATAACAAAATTAATTAAAGACCTGATGGAGTGGATGGGTTCATTTTATATAATTTTGAATATTTATTTATCATTTAACCACATTTTGAATTTAGATTGTCAATTTTTTTTTAGTTGAACCACAGACTAATAAAATAAATAGATACGAAACAACGTAAATTCCTTATTTACAATTTGGCACCGCGTTCGGTGACAACACGTTCGTCTTGAAAAACAATACTACGAGTTTGTAAATTTTAACATTGAATACCCTTAAAAAGTATAATGCCTTAGTATATAAAGCGCGCTTTATTAAAATAAGTTTTCACTCAAGATCCAATCATCCTTCGAGTCTTTTTTTATAAACACGTGTAAGACTAACGAAATATATTACAATGGTTAAAAATGCACAAGTTATTAGATGGGTGTATGTAAATATAAAAAGGTATCAGATCGAAACGCCTTCAGGTATTTAAGAACAATGGCACGTGTCCCAGATGAAGTTCATTCAAGAACAATGTTCTGATCCGCTGCAGCCGATTGCAATTATTTGAAGGGAGGCTGCGTCAGAAATATACATACAATGCAGTCCCGGCTGTATTGCGAAGTGAAGAGGAGAAAGTGAAATTGGCCCTATTGATTAAGTGTTAACTGGAAATAATAATACTAACAATACATAAAATGGAAACAATATAAAGTATCGCAAGTAATAATTTATTATGAAAAGTGACGAGTTATTCATATAGAAATATGCATACATTCTTTTTGATGAGAAATATGAGAAAATGACACATTTTCTTCTCACTCCTTGTTTCTAAGGCTGACGACACCACTCTTCTTCAGAAATCTTTTTTATTTTATTTTTTTGTTCTCTCTAAAGAGGGAGTACCAGCGGGAGTACAAGTACTTAGAAAAGTAAGTGGAGCAAAAGTTTCGTTACAATAATTAAACCTCGTGGCATGTTGTAGCCTTAAAAATTGAAATAAAACAAAAGGAAGAATTCTCAGAACCGTTTCTTTTAATACGCAAATTAATAATGTTGAATTATGTCAACTAATTATAACCCTTCAAAAATGCCGTACTTTTAATATATATTTTGGCCGCAAGATAAGGCTGTGACAACAGCGCCATCTAGTATAGCTTAGCATGTTGGTAGCGGTAGTGACGGGCATTGTTACATGGAAAATTATTTTTTGCGCATTTTTTGTTCTTAATACCTAATTATTATTTTTTTACCTTATGAGCAATTTGGTGGCGTTGGTGAGGGATATTGTTACATAGAGAAATACGTATCAATCATAAGTATCGTAAATTTTTTTAAACGAAAGATTTAAATTATGAGATATACATATAAAGTAACTTTACTTATCCAACTTTTGAGTCGTTAAGATAGCAATGTCATAAACCCATAAAATATTCCAATATTTCGCGGTAATTTCCAAGAGATTGCCCTCGCACCTATGCTTGTAATATTATCTTGAAGATCTGTCTATTCATCATTTTAGCATATCAGCAGTCAAAGTAAACCTTTCATCAAAATATATGTATCTTTGATATATGATCATTTTGTTATTCTACCCTTATACAATCTGCGTTTCTTTGTAGATCATTAATAGGTTTCCAGCTTGGTCATCTTTATCGGACATAATATTTCTGCTGCAATCAGACTGTTTTAACGCTTTGACTACCGTTTCAGTACCAAGACCAACAATTAATTTTATTTATAAATACATTTTATTCCCTATTCTCAAATTCAATTGTCAGCATCAGCAAGTAACTGTTAGCAACTAGTGTGTACCTACCACAAGCAGGTAATTTTTTATGATATACAAAAATGCCAACTGTGAGCAGCATTTTTTATGATTTTCACATTCCTAAGTGTTTATAATAGGTTTTCAGCAAACTTTGTGTTTTAAAGTAAGTATATAAGATAAAATTGCATTATTCACCTTGAAAACATCTTCTGTATTATTATTTTTAAAACAATCTCGTTTATTAAATTAATATTTTATAACCAGCTGACACAATGTATGTGCATTTTAAATTGAATTAAAAATTTAAAAAATGTTTTTTTAATTTTTAGCACACGTATCCTTATGAAGGGACCATTGACCCCGAAACATGTTGATATTTTAACAAATTTAGTGGTTAATACAAAGCATATTTATATTATTGTTAGTTACATCAATAATGTAATTAACAAGAATATGATGATATGGGGTGGAGGAAAATGGATGCAAATATATGTGCAAGATTTAAATAATAAATGGATACTGGATACCATTTCTTGTGAAACATTTTGCTCCATTGTTCGATGTAACTTTTGTATGATTGATTGACTGCATCTACATGCAAAAAAATAAGGATCACGAAATATAAATCAAGCCAGAAAGAATAACATAATACGTTGCGAAATCTCTCAAATGGACTTCCTTTTGAATGGATAAAAGTAAATGTATGTCGTATATAATACCTTATTTATACATACATACACATGTCCAAAAACAGTATTAATTAAATAGACTATCTAATTTTTCATGTGTTAGTAGCCATCTATTGGGTTCCCACCATGGGGTCTAAAACAATCGTCTTATCAAGATATAAATAAATCTAAGCCACTGTGTAGAAAAGATTCATCAACTTCTTGCCACATTTCATTAACCCCCTTTGAAAAAGTATTTTTTTTACCGAATCCCACTTTGCTTCACAAAGATTTGTGGTAATTCAGGATAGACCATAACACGTCCTCGAGAACCCGGGGCAAGGTCGTATGTTCTCAAGACTGGTTTTGAAATAATCAAATCGAATTATAAACAACAACAATTTAAGACCAATGCATGGAAAGGGAATGTTTTCAAGAATTATTACCGGCAAAAGATAATAGATAAACAAACCCCGTTTGTTCGGTGACCAGTGGCCTAACTGTTTTCTGAAGGAGGCTCGTTCTAGGAACAGTCCCATATTATACCTGTCTGTACCTAAAAAGGGACTTATCGGGCAAAACTACTCACGCCCACAAAATTTCCTTTATTAGATTATACTACCGTCATTTATTGCGTTTACTATAGAGTGATCAATAATTACTGTACAACGTTTTTGTAATCCTGTTACGTGAACTGTTATTATAGGGTTTTATTAAAGGGATTGAAATAGAGTCAGTAACGAGTATAACGGTAACCAAAATAAAGGTTCTCAAAGACAAAAAATATTGAAAGTTATTAAAATATGTTATAAATTACTGGCAGTTTATTTAGTGTTATTTTCACAATTTTAGTAATTTTGATTGCTAAATTTTTGAATTTTCTAGATATTTTCGGGAAATTATTAGATTATTGTATTCTATTTATTTGATTTTGACATTATAGTAATGTTCTAAAAGTATTTTGTCGCTTGGGTTTTTATTAATCATTATTTTTTAAATAGAGATGCGCGCGCACACGGAATACGTGACACATTAATATTCTTACTATTTTCAAGCCAAGCCAAGCGCATGTGCTTTATAGCACATAGTCAGTCGCTGAGAGGTTTTGTATGTATATATTTCTTTACATACATATATTTCTCTCTTATTTGTACTACTGGTTCCATTGCATTGAGTAGCATACCATTTAAATAAAAATATTTCACCCAGTTAAAAGACCCTGTAAAAGCTTTAGTAACTGAAGAGCATACATGAGAAAATGTGTGAGGTATTTTATTTACCAAGTTGATCGATCGTTCACGATATTTTTACAGTCATGATTTATCAAGGCTTTAAACAAAAACTCAAATATCCTTTCGTTCTTTTTTTAATTAACCTACTGTATGTATCACGCCCTGTGTTCCCCTAGCTAGATAAAAAAAGACCGATGGAATTTTAAACGATGTCCCCTCAGGTATTTGTTAGCGTTTCATTGTTAGGGAACACGTCCTACCTTTTCTTTTCCCTTTTGTGGTATTTATTAACCGCCTTGTTCTTCTGTTTGCGATGACTTATGTATTTTTGTATCTGTGAGATAAATGTACTTACTGGAAGCTGGAAGATATATGAAGACTTTTTTGTTAGTCAATAATTAATGATGAAAAATGAAATTTGTTTTATAATTTACATTGTTTATTATGTTCATGTTTTCCTTCTCTGAGAATGTGTCAAGTTAAGTAATTTGTAAGGGAGATATAATTTTTTTTTGTTATAAAAATTTAAAAAGAAGAGTAAGGTTTAATAATATTTTGTAAATAAATTAACTAGTAACATAGTAACTAACCGTCACGCCATTTAAAGAGTTTTTTTACAATTTTTAAGAGTTTACGCGCATAGAGGAAAGAACGCCATATTCTTCTATTTTGGCACACCACTTTTACTTCGGCCACATTCATACATCTTCTCATGTACACTCTACAGTTATTGAAGCTTTTTACAGGGCTATCCTCCAATATTTGTTGTGTCTGATCGTGCCAGATCTTCAGCGCGGATGCTCTCTGATCCTGCTGCCTTCAACAGTCGCATCATAATTTTTCGTAACATCTTCTCCTCGCCCATACCGCATGAAAAAACCGCGCTACAGTCAACATTACATTCACTTCTCATTTGATCATTCCTCACGCTATCAACCAAATATTTTCCACATATGCGCCTTATCGACCACATTCGAGAAAATGCGTTACCAATTAATTACCAGTTAATTGCCATTATCATCAATTTTTCATTCACTGCTACTGTTAATGACCTTCCTGTGTGTTTTCTATTATTCTCTGCCACGTGTTTTTGCAGAGTTTGATGAGTTCTTTAGGTCAACCTGTTGGATTCTTGTTTTTACTGGGGTGGGTACTAGATGACTGTTTGTCCTACGATTTATCATCATCGATGGCTGAAAATATTTGTTTTTAATGAAATTTCATTTTATTTGTGAATTGGCATTTTTTAGAACATTATTATTTTTTAGAACGTTAATTATGTAATCGAAATAAATCTTGATATTATATACTTGAGTCGCTTGTTGGTGTACCTAATGATCATGACGCTCGCCTAGTGATCTGGTGGTCGGTGGTTCGGGCCTCATTCCGGGACACCATCAAGTTAGTCCTAGTCTTATAGCACAAGCGTTTAGCTTATTCTGAGAATACTTAGAATATTGATGCGACACGCATTCCGTGTTCGCATTTCTATTTCTTAAAAAAAAGAGTCTGCATTATAAACTGTTCTCTCTGTCTCTCTTCACGCGATACTCAACATTCATCCTACCATGCTCCTTTAGGCCTAAGTTTTTAGACTTATCTTTCGTTGAAAGTTCATGATTCGCAGCCATACGTGAGCTCTATAAATATGCATTGGTGAACGATTTCCGTTTTTGACACAGTGGAAGATCAAATATTTGAAAATAATGTTCAGGCGTCAGAATGCACTCCAGCCTAGCTTTGTTCTGCAAACAATTTCGTCGGATATGCCTCCGGATATGCTTCCGGTTATGGAAATTTGCTGTCATTTGTGGACATAATCATCAACACGTTCAAGCTGCGTTCCATTAACATGAATGTCAATTGAATCAACACAACAGTTTATCAGTATTTTAATCTGTGAGACGTTTATCTTCAATCCTGCAGGGCTTACTTACTACTTACCCTGCGGGGTAGACGGAGAGGATGGAGCGCTATAGTCTTCTGTCTTGATAAATAACTCTCACCTTATCCAAATTCATATATCTTCATGCAAGCTCGACGATTGTTGAAGCTCCTAACATGATCATATTGCAGTATTTGGTAAATCTGGTCACCCTCTTTGTGGCGTGGTTTGCACATATATCTTTTTTACCATTCTTTGTTTATTCATTCGCTCAACATGTCTAAATCACCAGAAATAATCTTTTTGATTTCTATTCATTATGCTAAGATCAGCTTTACATACTTTCCTAATTTGTTCATTTTTTTCTCTATCATAACTGGATTTATCACACACATATATCTGAGTGAGCTCATTTCCACTGCGTTCACTTTACTTTCATTCCTCTTTTGCCAGTTCCAGACTTTATTTCCATAATCAGTTAGTTACCAGAATTCCATTGTGTTTCGCTAGTTTTGAGTATTTCTATTAGAAATTCCCCTTAAGCCTTGCGGTACCCCTCCTTTCGATATCTTTCCCAGCTTTCCATCATCTGCAATATGCCCTTTTTCTCCTACTCTAACTCACTTTTACTCCTACTTAATCTTCTGAGAGATATTTTAGAGGAAATGTTATCACCTTCGAACACCTTTCTTAAAAGGAACGATATGAGAAGATGTGCTAGTTCATCCTCAATAAAAATTAAGATTTTGAAATAATTCTAAGAGTTTTTTTTACCAAAAAAAAATATTGTTCTTAATTTACAGTATTTATATTATAGAGTTTTTCAAATAAAATCGCATAAGAAATTTTACGATTTTTTCGATTTTTTTCATAATATTTTTAGGATAATTTTACACAAAAAGAAATCACGATTACTCACCTAATTGAAATACCTACGTTTCGTGAAATCCGCAATACAACAAAAAACAAAAAGTTTAAAGTTTAGGACCCAACTTCAAACAAAAAAATTTATTACCTGCCAAAAAAATACCTCCAAAAGGGTATCCTTTAGCGGAATTCTTTAAAATATGTACAACGAAACTTTACGAGGCACTGATAAATCACTTAACAATATAGAAAATATTATTGCGCTCAAAACGCGACGACAAATCATATCAAGAGGAGCTCAAATTTCGATTGAATAAATCCGCTATAAAGTATCAACGCGTTACGTCACGTTACGTTGCTTCGTATGCAAGACACGGACCACAGATCAGCGCGCGCGTATCGTACATATACGAGCATGAATTCAATTCAAACTGTCTTCAAAACCATTGTGAAACATTCAACAATTGTTTATGTAGGTACTCCCATTGTCTGTCATATTTTGTGATTGTCCCTTTATGGCTAATGCAGTTTTGAACTGTTGTACCCTTGTTGTACCTTTGTCGTTTTTGTGTAACAACGGCTGGTGTGCGAAGGAATGCAATAATGATTTATGGCTGGGAAAAAAACATGGATGGTTGTTCCGTACCAACTACCAACCTATTTGGAGACAACGGTCAAAAAACAAAGAATAAGCACAAATCACAGAGTATAAAATTATACAGAGTTGAACTAAAGCCACATTTTATAATCTTGTTAAATTATTTATTCTTACATAATTAAATCCTGCAGTAAACAAAATGCCTTTTTTACAATACACGTTGTTTTTAAAAATTTTAAAAATCCCTTTTCGGATATAATAAAAATATATTCTACCCACAAAGTATAATATTGTAGAGATTGTACTTTAGGCGAGGGTATTATTGGGTAATAACGGAAGAACGTACCCCCAAGCGTATATTTAGTACACATTTATTCTTGCGTAATTATCCCTTTTTATATTGCTTAACTTTTTTTACATTTTTAAGCGAAATTAATAATAGTGCGGAAATTGATGTAATATTCTAGTAAACAATGAATAAAATGTTAAAGAGAATATAAAGTGTCTATTTACGAGTGATAAATTTGTAAAACAGTTTAATTTAAGGAATTGCGTTACATTTAATAGCGATAAATGACCTTGTACGTTAGGTTAATTAATTAATCGGTATTCAATGAATCCTGTATTAAATCCCAGCGTTTTCATTTATTCCTCCTGCAGCCATGACACGTGACAATATTATAGATTACTATATCCTTTAAATGTTTGAAAGAATAATAATAATTATTTTATATACTATTATTTTTTAAGCTTCAACAGACTAAGAGTCCCAATTATAGAAGCGAAACACATCACAAATTACCCAGGCGTGAATCAATCACATAGATAAAGTGTGGCCTCACCGGGAATCGAACCCGGAACCCTCGGTGTGAGAAGTCAGTGTCATACTCACTGAGATATGAGGGCCGTCTTATTAAAAGATGGATTCGACGCCATATCATTATTTGAAAAATATACGGTCGATTTATTCTGATAATTCGAATACCTTTATTTATTTCAAAAAAAAATTCATACAAAATAGATAATCGGAATTCAAATATGCAAAGACATTTGTGGAGATACGGTTGGGTGAGTTGCCAGCATTGATTTAATTCCGTCAATCCTCTGGGATTTGATCCAAAAGGTCTCCACCCTAACCTTTCTATGTGCACAGTAAATTTACTAAACTAATCTAATGATACTGGAAAATTTATTTGTATTTTATTAAATTGTTTCATTTCTGATTTTATTTTTACCAGATCAGATTTCTATTACGAAAATAGGTCAGAATTTAAACCCTTATATCTTAGATAGTAGGTATATGACACCGCTAGAAATTAAAATTGTCTCTGGTTGGGCCATTTAGGACAGGAGAGGGTTACGTAAGTGGTACAAATTGTCGCACTCAGTCAACTTCTGGACGCCGTTGATTGTGAACCGTTCGTTCAATCAAGACGAAACTAGCGTAAAACGATAGCTTACAAGTTCCTCTATGAGTCCTTAGATAGAGATATATAGATATAGATATATAGAATATTTATATATATATATATATATATATATATATTCCTGTGATTTTACAGGTAATTAGGCACCCACTCCCGCGTTTCAGAATTATCACGTCAACCATATTTTAAAAATGAAAACTGGTTTTGTGTCAATGTTATACCGAAAACTTTTCTCTTCATAACAATTCATTCATCAAGAAAAATGTGGGAATTACTCGAATCTTATTTCGGCATTGTAACTAAAAATGACGAAACATATATATTTTTTAAATATACCCGAATGAAAAAGATGTCACAATCGAACAAATAATAAATTCGCGGTATTATATTTCAAAGCGTACTTCTTACAGTTTAGTTAATTTGTTATGCTTAAAAAAATTAATGTTTTTTAATCTAAAACGAATAAAAAATAAATATTGTTATTTATTTACTTGTCTGCATGCACCACTAGAAAAATTAGCAGAAACAAAGGTGCACCCATACAAGTGAATCCATTTTAAAAAAAAAACTAACCCATAAATAGTTTTTATTATATTCCCTTTCTTTGTAAAATATAACAACAATTAAAGACGAATTAAAACATATAACATAACACTAAACTTACAGGAATTTAATTTATTTCTAAAATGTCAGATGTTTTGAGCTTTGATAAGACATTTCATGCTTTGAAGATTAAATTCTAAAAACATTTGTCAGTCAATTCAGATTTTCGAAATTCGTAGTGAAGTACCTATTATGTATACCGACGGAGTAATTCAAATTTAGAAAATAATCCGCGACGTTATCGGGCCGCCGTTGCTAGTAATCAAACTTTTGTAATGATTCCAATTTGAAAAAACCATTAAAATTTCTAAAAAACCGAAATTATACTATAATTATTAAAAAAATTTAACGAAAATTTGACAGATCTTCTTGATCGTCGCCACGAGTCTACTTGCAAAGTTTCAGCTCGATTAGATCACGGGAAAAGGGTTAAAAATCGATCTAAAGTTTTTTCGACGGCAAGCCGGCAAGCAAGCAAGCAGACGCCACGAGTTAAGTAATAATTGATTAAGTAAAATGACCCAGTCGGTCCCTGATTACCACCAGGGGCGTGCGGTGAGAACAAGAAGCATGACTTTTATTTAAACATATATTGGGAACTAAAAATTGATATTTAATATTTATCTGGCAAAATATTATGAAATATTACAATTTGAATAATGTGTTAATAATTGCGATAGAAATATTACGAAATAAATATTTTATTTCGGTTTCTTTTCAAAATATACGCTTGGGAATAAGTCATGCTTCTTGTTCTCACTCCACGCCCTTCACAACCCCTACAAAAATTCTGATAAGTCTTTAGGATATATTTGTACTGAAAATGTTAAAAGGTAGAAGTGCTTGATCTCCGGTTGACCTGTGCTACGCATTAGTTCAATTTATTCATATTTGCTTCTGTCTCTAGACTTATAAGCTTATGTCTGGCTAGCCTATTAAGTTCACCTTTGGTTCTATGCTATCCCACTGCGAGACTACGAATATGAATGTAAGTAAATTCATCAAAAGCGATTCATATTATTATTTCAACTGGTATGTAAATATGTGTATTTAATCAAAATACATCATTTTCGACGGAACAACTTCCGTCACTGATTTGCATCGGCTACCAGATGGCGCAAATAGTGACGAAGTATAAAATTAAAAACAAGCCTAATTTTCCTTGTAACAATCCGTCATTAACATTATCAAGACGCTACGCTACAGAGGATGGCACTGTTCTCACAGCCTTAACAGCCTTAAATATTAGGTCCTTACATACGAAATTGGCGTTTAGTATGGGAGGAACATAAAGCCGATTTTTTTTTATTATAATATATTTATTTAATCAAAGTATGTACCATTGCTATCTATGCACTTTTGCCATCTCATAGGTAGTTCATCGATCCCTTTACTAAAAAAACCATTCGGACGGGAATCAATAAAATCTTTGAAGGCGGGTTGGACTGCCCCATCGGAGTTGAATTTTTTCCTTTGCAACAAGTTATCCAAATTTCGAAAAAAATGGTAATCTGTTGGGGCAAGGTCCGGAGAGTACGGTGGATGTCTTAGACATTCCAATTGAAGCTCCTCTAATTTGGTAGCCGTCTGTTGTGCAGTGTGTGGTCTAGCGTTATCATGAAGCAGCAGTGGCCTAGAGCGATTAACCAGCCTCGGTTGTTTAGCAGCTAGCTTTTCCATCATGGTTTGCAGTTGCTGACAATAGACATCTGCCGTAATCGTCTGGCCAGATTTAAGAAAGCTGTAGTGAACGACACCAGCACTAGTCCACCAAACGCTCACAAGTAACTTTTTTGGAGTCAATTTTCGCTTGGGGCATGGTTTGGCTGGTTCGGCAGGGTTCAGCCATTGCGATGAGCGCTTCCGATTATCGTACAGGATCCACTTTTCATCACAGGTAATGATTCGATTTAAAATCCCTTCATTATTGTGCCGGTTGAGTAATGCAACGCAGCAGTCAACGCGCGTTTGTTGATTTGCTTCACTCAATTCGTGAGGTACCCACCTTTCAAGCTTTTTCACCTTACCAATTTGCTTCAAGTGGATTAAAACAGTTTTATCACTAACACCGCAGCCTGCAACTAACTCGGATGTGGTTTGCGATGGATCCGCTTCCATAATAGCCTTCAATTCTTCATTATCAACTTTGGTCTCCGGCCGTCCACGGGGCTTGTTCTGCAGGTCGAAATTTCCAGAACGAAAACGTTGGAACCAAAAACGCACTGTGTTTTCTTTTGCGGCACCGTCGCCATACACATCATTAATCCTTCGAGCCGTTTCTGCAGCACTGGTGCCACGGTGGAACTCGTACTCGTAAATAACGCGATATTTCAAGTTTTTCATTTTGTAAACTGAGTGACGCAAAGAAAAAAACAATTGAGGAAAAAACAAATGAATTATAATTTTCAAAACACAAATACATGAGAAAATAGCTGTATAAATTTGGATTTGGAATTCCTAACCAAAGAGAAGATATTTGAGATCAAATTTGCCAGTACGGCAAAACGCCAATTTCATATGTAAGGACCTAATATGTATCTAGTAAAAATATGACATTTTTCACATGTTATAGATAGCAGATATAGTAATATTTCATTAGCATACAAATTATTATGACATATTAATGACAGACAGTCCTAGTGTACCTATCGTCCAACTAGAAATTAAAAATATTTTATGACGACGAGAGGAATAACATGTAACGGAATACATATTTTTATAGTTGTGATATTAGACCCAATTTAAAAACAAAATCTACAGTCATTGATTGTTCTGTTTCTGTAGGCTAGTTAGTGCATGCTTGTCTATGACAAGATTAACACGCACGTGATAAATATTGGTGAAAGATCAACAATACTATGGTTGTGGTGTATAGTGTCGTGAACATAGTAGTGTAATGTTGGTCCTGACGAAGAGACGGGTACGTCTTGAAACCGGTAGACCTTAAATCTGGTAGTGATTTTTATTAAGTTAACTAACATTCTGTTTGAGTTTGAGTATTGAGCGTGAGATTCAATGTCAACGCAACAGTTTTCAGCTTAAGCGAATACTGTAAATTTGGTTTACGGTGAGCGTATAATATACGTTCGAACGACTGTTAACTATATGCATTAAATTTTCGCTTCCAAACTGACGCTAAGTCGTGAAGTATATTTTATTTATTTATTTCTTATTAACGTCCTTTAGGGCTTTTACAAAAAATAAAGGTAATGTAATATAGGTATATCAAGTTATATAACAAAAACTCTAGTAAACCATAAAATAAAGTAAATAACAAGGAAGATATAAGTAGATATATCCCGAATAGCATCACTGGAAGAGATCTTGGCATATAAATCAATCATCATCTAGGTAGAAGAGAACCTTATTTATTTAGAAGAAGAGAGAAAGAGTAAATTTAAGTAAAAAACGACTAATAATGTTAATAATGTTAAGTTAAAAATAAGCATTTAATCAACGATTTGATAGCGGAAGTTGAAATTGTTGTGTGAAGAGACTACTGGAAAATATCATAAGTGAGAATTATAAAATTATTTGAATGATTAAAAACTCTTCAAGACAAAATGTAACACATTTTGGAACTGGAAACCTAACATCGAGCGGGTGTAATGGAGCGGACGTGAAATACTTCCAAGTACTTAATATATTCCAAGAAGGTAATAATGTGAATTCTCAGAAATGTGGCGCTTCATGGTACCTGCTTAGACCAACAGGTTATAACAATTATGCTATTTAAAACATTAAAAAAACTAAAAAAAATTTGAGTTGGAAATAAACTCATTACGGGATTACACCTAGTCATAATTTTATTAAAGTACTTCTTCTTCTTCTTCTACCCCTTGTCCTAATGGGTCGGGATCCCTGCACGGCATAGAAGGTTCTAACTTTTCCCATCTTTGGCTTCGCTCTCCGCGTCAGCCCAATTTACTTGCAACCTCGCTTCGCAGCAGTTCTCCAACTGTTTCCGCCAGCTCCTCCTAGGACAGCCCCTTGGTCTTCTGCCTTCTGGTCTTGCCTGGAATATCCGCTTTGGCAGTCTATCTGCCGGCATCCGCAAAAAAATATGTCTCAGTCACTGTAACTGTGATTTCTCGATAAACGTCAATAAGGGTTCTACTTCGAGATATATATTATTTGAGTATTTCTTATTGTGTCCCTTCTGGTAACTCCTACAATTTTCTCGTAGAAATCCCATCTCGGCGGACTGTAGCCTTGAGCGGGTTCTTTCGATCAAGATCCAATGTTCCTGGCCGTACACTAAGGTTGGCCTTTATTAAAGTACAATATCTTAAAATGTTTACATTCAATTTTATGTTGATCTGCACAAAATTAAAAAAGGTACAAAGAATTTTGTACAGTTATATATATCGTACTATTATCATAAAAAAATTACACGCGTTTTTCTCATAATTGAATTTTTTCGGTGACCGCAATTACTCAAAGACTATTGAATATCGATTCATATTAATATAATTATGTAGACACTAAACGAAAAATTTTTTCGTTAAACTCGTTTTTATTATAAAAACCACGTTTTATAATATGTATGGAAATTTCTCTTCAGACAGCCGCCATTTTGAAGAAGGATAGTTTTTCATAATTTCCTTCTTCTATTCTCTACATTATAGCTTATTTTATAAAGAACCGTTATTTTTTTATTTGCAGACGGGACAAATTTGAGCTGCAATGGTCACCGCAAGGCACCAAAAAAGACCCATATGAGCGGCAATATCATCAAATACACACTTTTTTTAAATATTCCATTAATTTAAACTCAAAGAATTGTTTCCAAAAATAAAAATAAATAAAAAGGAAAATTAATTAATTAGTAATTTTTTATATATATTTATTATGATATGAAATAACTACTTCTTTTACACTGAATAATTGTAAAATTGCCGATATTGGAAACACGTACACAAAATATAACACAAACCTATTATTCAATATTCAAAAAATGTTTTGGTTTTCAATCAACCGTAGGGAGGTACTTACAGTAGCCATTGAGTTGAAAATAATAATATTATCAACGCCTATGAACAGCACTTTGAAGTTACCGAGGAAAATGTGGTAGGGATCGAAAATTTATAACAAAAATATACCCGCGTTAGAATATTCAATATGTGCGTTTTAAAAGATTATTATCATCCATATAAATAGACGAATACTTAAAACACTACTTTTTAATATTTTTATTGATTTGTCCATCCAAAAAATTGAAGAATATTAGATGTAAAAATAAATACTTGTAAATAAAATGTACTTTTTTAGTGACTAAAATTCGCTTGGCCGTGAAGTTTATTCTGTCAGTCTCGCTAAAAGGTTTTGAAAGTAAGCTGTACCCGTACCTACATACGACCAGCTATAAAACACTCCAGCTGTCCACGGTGAAATCATGATTTTAACATAAAATAGTTTAAAACATACTGTACTCAATAATTTCAAACTATGTATTTACATTATTTTTTTATGAAAACACATTTTATATAAAATTAATAGCTATTTAACGTTCAGAATATGTTTTATCTGGTGATCCATGGTTTTCGCATACTAGCTCTAGTGATGCCATCAACCCTCGAGTTGTATATATTTCATGTCTCTTTACATTATTTGACCCGCATAACCAAACTAAAAGCACCCTAAATGTCGTTCTTTACTCAATGATAATCAAGTGAACGGATTTATCTGCATGTACCAACCTCAATTATCTTACTTTAACTTCTTTCTAACTAACTAACTAACTAACTAACTAACCATCACGCCGTTTCCCCGCAGGGGTAGGCAGAGAGGATTGAACGCCACACTCTTCTTTCCTGGCACACCACTTTTGCATCGGCCACATTCATACATCTTCTCATACAAGTTCTACGATTGTTGCGGCTTTTAACGGTCTTTTATTTCAATCTACTGTATTTTATTTTTCCAGATCCAGTCATATATATCCGTGATATTGAGCATACCAAAAAAGGTTATATAAATACATTGTGTCCACATTGTAACAAATTTTTCTACACCTGATTTTAGGATGATTCATATTATTACCATAGAAATTATATCGTTGAAAATAGTTGTTTCATAAATATAAATATTTTTGCTTTTACTAAAAATGTAAGTAAAACAAAATTTATTAGATGCCTTAGGCTTTAGAGTTCAGAGAAAAACGGAAGTATAGACTTTGATCTACGTAAAATTACGAAGCAGGCAGGCCAAAATAATTGGAAGTATTGAACCGGAAGTCGCTTTGTAAGGGGGTCCTGCCGGATGTTGACACACGGAGTAAGCAAACGAGATGACGAAAAAAGCCGCCATTTTGTATTTAATAAATAGTCTAAAATGGCGGGAAACTTCGGCGGAGATTGAAGCGACAACGCAGTCACTTGCAAAGCGTCTTACATATATAAAAAAATATTTGATAGCTGTTAAGTAAATATTAATATTCTAATCGAATAATTAAAATTAATTTCAATACAAGTAAAATTATAATTCCACATGCAACTTTCCTCAGTATTTGTATATATTATTTTATATACATTGTAATATATATGGATGTCTGTCTGAGTGCAAGAAAGGGACGGGAGATAGAGAGAGAAAACGAATAAGAGGGACGCCGTGCCGGGAGCGCGGCCATTACGAAAGCACGGACTTGGAGAGCTAGTCGGAAACGCTATAGTATACCTTGTCGTGGAAAAATATTGTAACTTATACATAACGAATAAGCAAAGAAAAACATTCTGGCGTTTTACTGTGGATCCCAGATTTCCTGACATCAAATCCTTCCTAGGTAAAAGGAAGGACATCACACAAGAATCTTATTACATTTTGGTGAAGTATAACATATAATAATAATTTGATTTTTAATATTTTATTGTTATCATTGTTATAAAAGAAATCATATGTATTATGTATTAAATAAAAAAATAAAAAAATACCTTTCGCACATCAAAATTATTTAAATCGTCAGTCACATTTAAGTACTGAATGCAGTTGTACAATGTAGTTCAATTTAATTTCAAAGACATCTACATTTATTCCTTATAGAAATTTTTGTATATTTTCCGCATTCTTTTTGTATTCTTTTTATTTATTTATTCTTTAAAAAAAATAGAGCTGCGAGCACGGAATACGTGTCGCATCAATATTCATACTATTCTCAAACTAAGCCAAAAAGCCTGTGCTATGAAAATAGGACTGACTTGCTGGTGTCGCGGAATGGGGTTCGAAGCACCGACCACTAGATTACTGGGCGAGCGCTATGACCACTACACCAACAAGCTATTCTTCAGTACTAAAATTTATAATTATTGTTCTTACACCCGCTGGGTTGTCTTTGTTTTTTTCTCTATTTCCCTTTTATGTTATTAAATTAGGTCTGAAACAATGTATGTATATACCAGGGGCGTGCAGCCAGAACGTTGAAGTATGAGTTGTGAGGAGACACATATTAAAAAAAAAAAGTATTTATCTGATAGAATAACATTATGTATTATAGTTTGAGTAATGTAATAAAAATTGTAATACTAATAATACGACATTATTTTTAAAAATAACAATATTTTGAATGCACGCGTCTGGTATATACAATCTTGGAAAAAAGCGAAAATTTGGTATCAAGATGAAATTACACATGGAAAATTTACAGTAAGAAATTTATTTTACCTCCTTTAATAAACTTAATGTTAAATGGCGTATCTCAATCCTAGAAAATGCCGCCATAAACCAAAAAATGACGATTTTTACGTGTGAACTAGCTAGCTGCAACCCGTCAAAAATGACGGAACATTGGTTCGCGTCTTTGCTAAGCCCTAGTATATATTTATGTCATATTTTTGGCGCTCCACGGAGAGGCGGCCTTAGCAACATGCGTTGGGTTTGGTGGCCGGGGTTCAAGCCCCATTTCCGGCAGTTTAATTAAGTTTTTGTAGGCTTGAATTCAAACAAAATTACGGAAGTTACGGGGACAGACAGACAGAGAGACTTATAATGTTTGATACCAAATCAACTGCCTGGTCAGTATTACATATCTCTAGCTAGTACCATTTTTAAGATATAGGAATTATTGCTGTATGTAATAGTGACAAAATTTAAATATGGCTATAAACCATATATTCAAAAATCATATACATATTGTGTACACACCATCCAGGCGGATTGGTTCAGTTATGTTTTAATAATTAATGTTGAAATAAAAAAAGTTGAAAACTGATGCGATTTAGCTACTCAGAACGTGACAATTTGGATTATGGCTTGTTTTAGGATATAGAAATCACACACAATTTAAGGTTTAAAAAAAATTGTAAAATTTTGAATTATTTAATTATGCAATTTTTCCGTGTAATTTAATCGAGTGACCCAACATAGATTCAGGTCGTGGTTAAAAAGACGCTTGCACATAGTTAACCAAATAAAATGTTTATAGAAATATATATAACGGTTACAAATCAAATAGTATTAATTAAAATACGAATTACAATAACAGCGGTCCCCAAAGTAACGAGTAAATATTTTGCTTTATTTAAAAGTCATAAAGCTCATTACCCAAATATGCCGAAATGACCCATTACCCTGAGAGCTTTGTTGTGTTCGCAGCCGGAGCTTTAGGGACATGACCGTTTCTGCTCCATCGGGTCCTTTGGTCAGTATTTTTATTACACCCGCTTGTGTAATCTAGCCGCTGAAAGCATTCACGAGGGAAAATATTTTGTGAAATTTCCGAAGCTTTTAATCAATGAATAACTAAAAATATTGATGTAGACTTGGATATTGACGTGAACACGATGAGTTTAGTGTGAGAGAGCATTTTTGAGAAAAAGCTGGATGAAAATATTTAAATTGTATGGAAATTCGTTATACGTAATACCAAAATTGATAATGTAATCTGAATATTCCACCTTTCACCCATAGTGTATAAGACAATGACTGATTAAATAATGAAAATATAATTGAATTGTTATTGTTAATCTAATTTATAATAAATATTGTTTTTAAACACCCGATTTCGCTTAATTTAAATAATCAAATATATAGTTTATAATATTTGTTATAAATAGCTAGAAATTATTCATTTTACTAAATGAATCATTGTTTTAACCTCTAGAGTTTATCTATACCTATAAAACTCAATGTCTGTCTGTCTGTTCTATATACAAATCAACACCGATTGTCCGATTCGATTCAAATTTTGCATACTTATGCTTTAGGACCCGGCGGGTAACACAGGCAACATTTCCCCCCTATTCTCAAACCCCTCCCCCTCCCCCTGACATGTTTTTGATGCAAATCTGTACCGTTTGACCGATCGACTCAAAATTTGGAAACTTATTCTTAAGGACTCGGCGGGTAGTATATTCGATATTTCCCCCTATTTTTTCAAATCTTCCCCTCCGCTGATATTGTTTCGATGCAAATCTGTACCATTTGACCGATCGGACTCAAAATTTGGAAACTTATTCTTAAGGACTCGGCGTGCAACATATGCGACATTTCCCCCCTATCTTTTAACTCTTCCCCTCCCCTGATATATTTTCAATGCAAATATTTACCGTTTGACCGATCGGATACTAAATTTGGAAACTTATTTTTAAGACCCGGAGCGTAATATATGCGACATTTCCCCCCAATTATTTTACCCCTTCCCTTCCCACAATATATTTTCAATGCAAATCTGAACCGTTCGACCGATCGGACTCAAATTTTGGAAACTTATTCTTTAGGACATGGTGGTTAACATTAGTGACATTCATCCTTTTTTTTTACCTCCACCGGATATATTTTCGATGCAAATCTATACCGTTCGAATCGAAATTTTGTTTACCCTCACAAATTTATTTTAAACTTAATCCTTAACCCGTGCAACGCCGGGTATGAACAGCTCGTTCATTATATTCATTAAATCCAACTGGAGGTAACAATCAGGGTGATAAAAAAACAAGACCTAAACACACTAAAATATTATTTATTTTTTGTAAAATTTAATTTTAAATTAAAAAATTCTAATACCATCTTCATGCATTATTCATGCGATAAAATATATGAAAAAATGACCATGATGAAAAAAAATTGTATTCTCAAATTTTTTTTTGGTTTTAATAAATAAGTCAACACGAAAAGTTAATTATAAATTTGATTAAAAATGACAATGCTTTTGCACCAAATATTAATGAAATATTTAATATAAATTGTGGTGAAACAAGAAAATTATAAATTTAATGGCGCGTCTACACGAAAGAAACTTTTGATCTCTTGCGAAATTCAGCGTAAAAAATATAAAGGACAGCGAGTGACAGCTCTCTCTGTGCTCAAGTCTGCACAGTCTTTATGGGACTACGAAACAAATTCTCAACCAAAATTCTCAAACAAAAACTCAACCGTTTACACGCGCGATAATAATGAATAATCCGTAAAAAACCGAAAAATCTCGTATACTAAATAAGTTATAATACGTCCAACATCTTGATATAACTGTACATTTGTTTATTTGTGGGTGAGCAGCTTGTGGGCTGATTAATCCTCAGGTTTTTTACAATGTTATTTAAATATCAATTGACCAGTACAAGGAAAAAAAACAGAGAGAAGAAGAAAAAAATGAAGATTACTATAACAAGAAAAAGAAAAGATAAAAAAGAATACATATACAAAAATAATCATTGATCTGTTTCTAAAAAATTGTCTAGTCTTTTTTGAAAGTGTCCACTGTTGCTTCAATGACGTTTTTTGGAAGCTTTTTCCAGCTATTAACCACACGGTTTGATAAGAAGTTCTTCCATGGAATTGTCGAAAATGCTGCACGATTCTATTTCAGTTGGTGACCTCTGAGATTATTGGTGTTAAGGTGGTGTCAATTCTGGGCAGTTATACTTGTCAGTTAGTATCTTATATGTCTCAATCAGATCACCTCGCTCACGTCTCTGTTTCAATGTAGGCAATTTTAGTATCCTTAATCTTTCTTCGTAGGATTTCTTCTTGAGGCATTTAACATGTTTGGTAGCTCTTCTTTGTACATTCTCAAGAAGATAATAGAAAAATAGACTGTTAATCATAAAACATTAATATGAATCTAAGATACGGTAAATTCAAACCTTAAAACAACGTTGACAAGCGGCACATCTTGCAAAAAATTTATTCAGTTGGAATTCTCTTATTTACATTATACACTTTGAAGAATTAATTCGTGAATTCTGAGACTCTTTTCGGCATTCAAACTCAGTGACTGGAAGTGAGAAATGAAACATTTTAACTCGAGAAAGCGTAAAAAACCAAGTATTGATGGGCAGCCATAAATAAACGCAAGAATATATCTCTTCATTAAAAACGGTTTATTTCCAAATGGTAAAAGCAAGATGACGTCAATACGATGAATTTGAACAAAAAACTCAATCGAGTTCGTCGTACTTCTCAATTTTTCAAAACTCTTGTGAGACTGTCTCATTCCTTGACTGATTTCCCCCTCCCCAGAAAAGTGACAAGTTTGAAGGATTTTCAACAATGAATTCACGCTCTTGAGATTTCTATGTCATAATGTAAGCACGTGCAGATTCTCTTTATTTAGTTTAAAACTTATAATATAATTTGTTATAAAACCAACAATACAGGTAGGTAAAAAAAAAGTTATAAATTTACTTATAAAATTTCTAAACGTGTTTTGGCAAGTCAGTTTGTTAAACATGAATTCGGCTGCAAAATTGTAAGCAATAACGACGCTATTTCACTTAGAAAAACACAACATTGAATGTTTTTGATTTATTTTTCCTGTGATTTTCGAATTATAAAACATATTTTCGTGTGATGATATAAACCCTGTTAAAGGAATAAGATTTTTTCTAAACCGGTTGGTTTTTAATTTAATCTCACGTGGTTTATTGAGTTTACAAAGGTTATTGAACAATTTTAGTTCATTTATCTTTCTATGATGTTTGATTATGAAGTTAGCTGCAATCAATAATTTCAACTAGTCTGCTGTATACTGAATCATATATTTATTGAATTGTTATTAGTTATTAATTGAAATTCCTAATTATGTTGACTACAGGAAATAAACAGATTATGATTTAAAAATAAATATATGGCTGTCATACAGATGTCTAGTTGTTTCTTATGACAAACTTAAGATTATTATAACAAGCCTAAGTGCACAGATATTGTAATGTACAAAGTCAATTACCATGTGTAATTTCACGAACATTTAATACGAATTTATTTAAGAGAATACGACCTGTAAAGGATATGTTGATGTTAAATATAATATTAAAGGATGGTTATATAATATTGAACGTCACCAATTATAATCAACATCTAATACAAATAGGTTAGCTGAAGTAAATCGCGTCCACAAAACTAATTTCGGTGATCGTGCTTTCGCGGTGGCTGGACCAAAGTTATGGAACAAACTACCTAACAAACTGAGACAAACTGACAGCTTACCACTGTTCAAAAAACAACTTAAGACGCATTTATTTAGACAATCCTATAAAAACCTATAAAATCTAACCACAACAACGCTAGCTAATGTTTTCCACTCATATTGTGCACTCCGCGAAAACACATAATTCTTTCAGGGACTCACAAACTATTATAGTACTCAATTTTAATTCCACTTCTTGTATGCCACCTAGTGAATAAGTAATAGTAAATAAGTTTTTTCTTTTCTAGCAGTAAGTTGTCTTGTAAGATAATAATTTCTCTGTGTAAAGCGCCCTTGAGGTGAGTATTTCGCGAAAACGGCGCTATACAAATTATCCAATTATTATTATTATTATTATTATAATATGTTAAATGTTTAATTATATAGTGATTTTTTAAATTTATTTTTTTGAATTTAAGGAATTAAGCAACCCATATCCTAATTTAGCTAATGATTTGCTCTCATTACACAGTATTTTCCCCTACTTAAAAAAAAATAAAAATAACTTCTCTCAAAAATATTACTTAATATAATAGCATTAGCTTCCGAAATTGTCTATGTCAGCATTTTTAAAATGTTTTTTTCCGGAACCTAGGAATACGCGAAAAATTATCTCATTATACGAAGCTGGATTCACGTTGTACTCTGGAACCACAACGAAGTAACGAAACGGACTTGATTATTAAATGAAGTACGAGAAAAAATTCAAAAAAAGAAATTTACACTGGCTCATAAATGTTGCCACTTTATCATTTAACAAAGGTAAAACAATATAACTGATGCAATTGCCAGGCCCATATATACCGATCGGCTGCAAATTGTAGCCTTTCATATCCTATAAATTATTATAAATTTCTTTTGTATCCTATAAATAAATATTTATAGAATATGAAAGACAATAAAATATGTCGCCCTCTCTCGAGTATAGTAACACTCAATTTAAATTTTGGAAATGGTATGATTTGAATATACGAGTTTACAATTTATAAAATACAGATGAAAAAATAATTTCATTATTAATTTTATTTGGTTAGCCAACGGATTAAAATTAAATAAATACCTAAACATTACCTACGACCCACTTAAGTATTTTCACAAAAATACGTAATACACAGAACATAAATACGAGAGAATTGATAAACAATATATTGAAAATTAATTTGAAGATACCTACATAAAATATGCATGTACATTATGCAATACATTATATTAAATGATCAAAAATGAAAAAATGATTAGCCCATATGAGATTGCAATAAAAATATAAATTGTTTTTCTTCATTCGGGAAATTAAAATGTGAAATAGAATTTTTCATATTATTAAAATTCTGTCACAACAAACTTAATGCGATACGGTAAGCTAATAACACTGATTTTGGCAGTTTTGACAGTTTCCCTACCTACCGCTTTTGTGTTTGACAGTAGCCGTAGAAGAAATGACGTTATTCTGCCACTGCAAAATCGCGGAGCGTTTTTAGAAATCTATTTTAAGCATGTTCCTACATTTGTTACTCAACTTTTGTTTTTGTCGATTTTGGGAAATACCTACTGCGTTTATTAAAAGAATTTTCAAAAATAATTTAAAAATAGTACTTTCAGTAACCATCGTAGTTTTATTTTTGTATGCCGCCTAATTTCGATGAGAAATGACTCCGTCTTTTTTTCTTCCACAGTCCAAATCGAACCTTGGCCTTCTAAATCGATCGTTTTCCTATTCAAAACCTGCAGCAGCTCTATTGCGTCATTCTTCACGTCGTCCTCCTAGAAATCTCGGGGTCTTTCCGTCCTTTTGCTTCCAAGTGGGGCGTCCATTGAGGATTCTTTTTGGGATCAGCGATTAATGCATTTCCTGGACCCGACCCGTAATTTCATGCAGATGGAGGAGTATTGAACCTCTCCCTGTTTAGAGCAGTCAAAATCAATCCTTCATTATAATATTTACAATTGATATAAATTAACTTTGTTAAAACCACTTATTTATTGAAAAAAATTCAACATGTTTCGAAGTCAATGGCTTCTTCGTCAGGATAACAAAAATAATATTTAAAAATCGAAGTATAGATCAAAAAATTAAAAAGTTATATATAATTGATATAAATTAACTTTGTTATTAGTTAGTTAGTTAGTTAGTTAGTTAAAACCACTTATTTATTGAAAAAAAATTCAACATGTTTCGAAACCAATGGCTTCTTTGTCAGGATAGCAAAAATAATATTTAAAAATCGAAGTATAGATCAAAATATTAAAAAGTTATATATGGAAAATGATAATATAAAGTAATTTAAATTTAATTTAAAAAACAAAGTTAATTTATATCAATTATAATTATGTTACCCAAAATAAATTTGCTATATTTGAAGAAGAATAATATTTACATTTTACATATTTAATCATGTCAAAAAATGTTAAACATATTACATAGGTAAAACAACTTTTCTTATAGTTTGATTATAAAATAGTTATCAAGCTATAACGAAAAATTATTGTTATAAAATAAAATAACAGAAAAAAATACTTAAAAATGAATGAAAGGATTTTTAAAACATAGTAGTATACGGATAATCAAGAAATAAAATACTCAGATGGATTATTCACTGGATTTATTGAAGCAAGATATTAACAGGAATAAAATAGAGAATTTCATTTAATGGATCCTTTTTTACATAAGATTTGATAGGCCGACTTGTACATCCCTCATACATTCACATTCCTTATTAATGTAATAAATAAATAAAAGTAGGTATATTGTTATTATAGTTCAGTTTAAGAATAGGCTGGATATTCAAATAAGAGACAGTGATATGGGCTTATCAGCTTAAGCTGCCTGCCCATTATCAATAATAATAATAATAATAATAGTTCATCCCGTCGTCATCAAATTGTCATAAAAAAGGTAAAAATATAATAATAGGTTGGAAACTGTCTGATTTCGCCGTCATCGACAGATGAAAATAGTTTTCCACGTACATCACCAGTCCATTTTCATAAAGCTCGTTAAATTTCCAATTCCGACCACAAGTATTTCTACAAATCGAGCATTGGGTCGATAAACTCGCCCGGATTAACAGTGACGTCGATGCCTACGCGATAAATGTCTATCACTTTTAGGGCCTAACATTTTGCAATGATTGGATGGATATATTTAACACTTCGATAAAATGTGTTGTATCCCAAATAAATCCCGTGTATTTTGGGTTCCCGGAACTTGAGTTTGAGTTTGCTGACAAAAGTTTGAGTTACCTTTGAATTGGGATAAATATCTAAGAAACCTATTAAGATCGGTGATAAAATATAAAGATTATTCGGTCTAATGTATCCAGTAGTTCCTGATTAGAGAAAAGCTCTAAATTGAAAGGGTAAAAATTTTTGTAGAATTGGTCAAGATTTAAGATTCTTTTTAAAGTTAAGATTGCAGTTTACAGAGACACGTCATATATTCATTTATTTATTTATTTCAAAATATTTTTATGCAGCAATGGCATTTTAATTTTACTAAAAACTTACAAAGTCAACACTGTTCACAACTTGCCCTATTTTCAAAGCCCAAAACTTCCTATCTCGGGCCGCAGACCTTTAAAAGTTCCAGGGAATTACTCAAGTTTACTTAGGTCAATATATTAGTTATCGCAGTTAGGAAAAGGATTGCTGCAAGAAGTATAACCTACTTCGCATTACTACCAATACTGAAACCAACAGGAAAAATAAGTCTACAATATTTATTTATTATTATCAAGGCCGTAGTGGACTTTTACAGTATTATATAAGGTACAAGAATTTTATAAAAACGTAACGTAAAACACGTTTTATAATAATAAACAAATAAGTAATAAAAAAGTGACCCATAAAAACCAAGTTTTTACAATAATCCCTTTCTCATTTTCGGGTTTTGTGTCTACCATATGCGTCGGAATCTCCATACAACTTACTGATTTGTATGAAACACCATAAAAAGTTTGATAAATCCAAAATTATACTATAATTATTAATTTTTTTTAACGAACATTTGATAGATCTTCTTGATCGTCGCCACGAGTCTACTTGCAAAGTTTCAGCTCGATTGGATCAAGGGAAAAGGGTTAAAAATCGATCCAAAGTTTTTTCGTCAGACAAGTAGACGCCACGAGTTAAAAGAAAGGAAATAAAAATATAACGCATTTAAACGAGAAATGAACAATCATAAAAACACTTTTAAAAAAATAGGGAAAAAAAGGACTCGCGCCTCGTGGTCACGAGTTTGAACCTCACTACATACTAGCAAGTATTTTCATAGCACAAGCGTTTAGCTTAGTTTAGTAAGAATATTGATGTGACATGTATTCCGTGTTCGCATCTCTAATTGGAAAAAAAAAAATCTAATCGGGTATATAATCCAGACTTGTGTACGGAGACAAATTGAGGATTATTGGCAGATTATTAAACTTATACAAACTATTAATCTACGTACTATTCTCTATTTTTATATAAAAAAAAATGAAACAAAATAAAGAATAATAAGTTAAAAGCAAATTTCGAACACTACTAATTCAAGGAAAAAAAATTAGTCCGTTAAGCTGGACTCAATTTAATTAAAAATCTAAGTAATTCTTTAGTTCGGGTACGCTCTTACAATGAGAAATGTCGAATTTCGATAACTTATGTCCAAAGCGGTGCATGCATGTTATCAGCGAATTTAAGGTAGATATAGTTATTCTCGTAGGTCCCTACAAATAACATTTCGTTAGTACTGCATTGATTTACGATTGTGAAGCATGGCCAATTCCTGTCAAATTGGGAGAAATGTTAGACAGATGTTGGGGATGTTTTTAACATTAATCAGGACACCATTTATGAGATTCAGATGGCTGGATCATGTCCAGAGGGTGCAGGAATCCCAAGAATGAACCTAAGATTCAGATAAAGGTGGCAGGAGAAGAGTGGGAAACCCTGACTGCTGGTGCTGGGAGAGTGGTGATAAAAAAGAAGCCCGTGCAGGCGAAAGATTCAGGAGCCCGAGGCCATTGAAGAACAATAATATTTGTGTCTTCATAGAACAACCAGGTGAGTTGAAATCGTTTTAGTCTATTTCATATATTTAATTCTCCGAAACGAATTTAAAACTGAACTTACCGTATCTTTAATAAATAGTGTGTAAAGTTTATTATGTTAAACCAATACAATGCCAAATATCCAAATGTAGTAAAATAATATAACATAAATGACAGAATAAATTTTAAACATAATTTTTAAAAAGTGTGATGTAATCGATAATTCGACGGAACAATATAAAGTGAGGGATAATATATATATATATATCTTATAGATATATAATATTTATCCAAATTTAACATATTTTCAGTATGGAGGCAAGCTTGAAAAACTGGACCTCCATATTTTACGAAACTGAGAAAGTCGAAGTAGAGAAGCCAATATAAAATATAAAATCGGCTTAATTCAGAGCTCCTGCCGCGACATTCGTAAGCTTCGAAGCTTAGTTTAATCAACCAGTTTTAATAAAAAAGCGGGATATTTCTAAGTACAAAAAGGCTTAAAGCGCGGTACTAAAAATAGCCTTAAATTACACAATTACCCGACATGTCCATGAATGCAGGCGAAGGAAAGCAAGTGTTGGAAATATGGGACGTGTTATTAGTCGTGGTTATATGGCGTTTTATTAGTCTCCTCGTCTATAATTTAGTGACATTACGCTTTATGACATTTCTCAAGGAATCCAGGTGGTATATGGTTGCCAGGGGTGATCTCACTTTTAAAGATGAACAACATAATAAGCATTATAATTTTTGGTGATTACGATTTCTGGACAAATAATTAAACACACGCACATCACATAGAAAAATTAAAAAATAAAACATTTTAAAAGATTAATCATTTTCAGAATTTATTAGAGAAATTGTTAATTGTCATAAGACCTTTATTACTCCCTTTATATTAACTCGTGGCGTCTGCTTGCTTGCCGTCAACAAAAACTTTGGATCGATTTTTGACCCTTTTCCCGTGATCCAATCGAGCTGAAACTTGGCAAGCAGACTCGTGGCGACGATCAAGAAGATCTATCAAATTTTCGTTAAAAAAATTTAATAATTATAGTATAATTTCGGATTTTTAGACATTTTTATTGGTTTTTTTCCCAAAGATTAGAAACTCGTTTAAAAAGTTTGATTATTAGCATAGCGCCCGATAACGTCGCGGAATATGTTTTGATTGAATTACTACTCGCCGGTCGTATAAATAGGAACATCACGGCGAATTTTTCTAAAAATTTACGAACAATTGGTTTCAAATGACATCAAAATTGGAATTTTTTGGGAAAAACTCAATAATAATTTCATTTCTTTTAGAATTTCTTTCGCTTGCAGTATTTTGAAGATTCTACATACTACAAATCCACTGATTCTAACTATGACCTTTGACGCTGGATAATTCATAAGGACATATAATTTGATCGATATTGATCTTTCGAAAATTTGACATCTCTAAAAACTGACATTTTAGAAATATATTAAATTTCTGTAAGTTTAGTGTTATGTTATATGTTTTAATTCGTCTTTAATTATTGTTATATTTTACAAAGAAAGGGAGTATAGTAAAAACTTGGTTTTTATGGGTTACTTTTTTTTTTAAATGAAAAATGGTAAATACCCTTATCGATAAAATTTCGTTTGCGGTTCGCAAAGAAGGGGAGATCTAAGTTTGGTATTATTTTAATGAGACATAAAGAATCATGTTTTCTTTAGTATCCCGAAATAAAATGTAATCAGGAAAACTTGACTTACTGAATGTGCTATATAATGGATAAAAAATTGACATCCTAAAATCTGCTCCAATATATTCGGAATACAGGTACTTATATTCCGTTGGGTACGGTAGTGAAACCTGAACCTTAAACCAATTCGGAAGCTGCACACACGGACGTCTTTGTTGGCTGGTCGTATTTGACGACATACAGAAATCGTTGGATTAATAATATTATTGTACGGTTGGTACCCACGGAGATAAAAATGACACAGTGTAAGCAAAAAGTATCGTAGGGAAGAAGAATTTTTAGAGAAATGGTAATCACACGGTAAAGATTAGCAAAAGACTTAAAAGAGTAGCAGAATCAAATCAAGGGAGACCTTAATCCAAAAGAGGATTGAGATGGCAGATGAATAAGATTACATATTCTAGTACAATCTTACAAATAAAAAACCAATAGCACTGTATTGGACATAATTAAATGTAAAGATCTTGGTATTATAATAATTTGTAAGGTACTATGTGATTATTTTAGGATCTACTTCAACGTAAGTTAAGGTCATTAAGGACTGTACTAAGGTGTGACGCTGTGTTATTAATGTATTGTATTGTATTACATTAAAAAAAATATTGGGTGTACATAACCGTAAAATACCATCATATGATTTGTATTTTTTTATATAAAATTTTTATGTTCGTGTCATCTATTTAGTTGTTTTTTATAGATATCGGTATAAAAATTAAAAAATCTGTTCACTAATGTAATTGCGATTATATTTTCTATATTTTTATATAGATAATAAATAATAGATGGCAGCCCTGAAAAAATAATGTTCGAGATAATTCGTATGCGCCTCTCGTATGATCTTACGTCGAGAGCAGAGTCATTATTCATAGATTAAGAAATTTGAAATTTAATAGTTTCGTGATAAGTGAATAAACTGACTAACAAATATATTTTCTCCGCCGACCATCTCTTTTCATTTCTACTCGTAGTATTCTATTTAATAATATTTTGTAAATTTTTATATATAATTATCGACAACAGCTTTTAATTATGTATGTTTTAGTTATATTCAATTATTCTCTCATTCTGTAAACCACTTCCCTCGTACAGGATTTTGGTGAAAATTATTTTATTAATTCTTATAATTTTATTTGTTATCTAGCATAAAAGGTTCAATGAATTATATTATATATGTATTATTATAATTTTACATATTTAATTATTTTAATTATAATGTATAGGTAGTTACCGTATACTTACCGAATTAATAAATTCTTTACATTTAAAATTAAAAGGTCATAGTAATTTTTCAACATTTGTGATTTTCCGAATATGTGCATAAAAACTTAAACGTATTTAAACGCAATTTTGCTTTTATATTTATGTGTATGTATGTAAATAAATATATGAATAAAATATTTATTTACAATTGTAATGAGTACCTATAATGTTTAATCACTTTTTCATCAAAAATTTATGTAAGATTACGCTAGTGCGAATTTTTCACAAGGTTGCTAAACCCAGACTTATTCTTCTTGGTAGTTCTGCTGTTTGGTTTTCTTTTCCCAGCTTTATTTTATGACCAAGGTACACATATTCGTCAACTGTTTCTATTTTCCAATTGTTTATTGTGAATTTATGTTTGGATGTGGTTAAAATTTTTGTTTTTTGTATGTTCGTTTCCAAACCCATTGCTTATGTACTTAGTTATGTTTAATACAAATAAGAACAAATTATTAATATCCTCCCCACACTTCTAGTAGGTACTGTGGCTGTTAAAATATTTTGTCATTTTTTAGCGATTTTTTTATAAAAATTATGAATTATTTATATTTTATAAAATCTTGTAATCTTTGGGGCAGGACTAATAAATCACATATATCTTATAAATTATTTGACCCACACATTTGTCAAGAAAATGATTACGGTCATCTAACACGGAAAGAATGGAATAAGCCGCTCTGTGTAGGGTCGCACTTAGCGGTCGAGAGCGAGGTGGTAAGAAATTTTGAACCTGGAAGTTTACGGCCGTCTTTCTAAATTTTAATGGCGGTTCATGGGAATAAATAACAGAGACGTAAAAATAAACCTCCACCGTGTGGCAATTACACCATCATAAATGCAGTGTGTGACAAAAGATCGGGGATTTGGTGACAATGGAGAAACTGCTTAACGTAGTGCGTCGACTACCATTTCGTTTTAATATTCTCGGTCATAAAATTTTACTATATAATGGTTAATGGCCTTAAAATGTGCCGTGGAGAATTTTCCAGGCAGCCGTATTAAAATAGAAAACTGTACTCATTTCGAACGAAAGATCGTAGAATATTATGCAAGTACCTACATATTTTTAAAATGTATTTTTGAAGTTATATCTTTTGGCGCATTCCGGGGAATTTTTTTACTGTAACGGAAGTTGAGCACGTATCGGTAATGCGAGACCATGAAGTTAGCTGCTAAAGTGAAATTTTAGTATGCGCGAAATGCGCAACAAATCCATACGTACTTACCAGAAGTTAGCCGTCAAACGGAGAAAAATATGTATATTTCACGTATTGTTTATGGTTGTTACGTAACTGTCAAAAAATATTCAGAAGAAATTAGTGTTCCAGTAATATAAATAATATATTGTCGACCATCTTGAATCGAGTACCAATCATTAAGATAAAAGATTTCAATTAAGAAGCTGACGAATGATTGTTATTACAATTGAAAATTAGTGTTCCAGTAATATAAATAATATATTGTCGACCAGAAGTCGACCAGGAAGTGAAGCCTGGAGCTGGCAGAAGAGGAACGAAAGTAGATTGAATGCAGTGGAGATGAGGTCCCTTAGACGTATGTGTGATAAATCCATGTATGATAGAGTAAAGAATGAAGATATTAGGAATGAATGTAAAGCTGATCGTAGCATAATACAGAGAATAAAAATAGGGTCACTCAGGTGGTTTGGGCACGTTGAGCGAATGAATGAGGAAAGATACTGGAAGATGGTCCTGTTAGAAGCCTGAACAACCGTCGAGCTTGCATGCGAAGATGTATGAATGTAGACGAAGCGAAAGTTGTATGTCAGGACAGAAGAGTATGGCGCTCTATCCTCTCTGCCTACCCCCACGGGGAAACGGCGTGATGGTAAGTAAGTAAGTTGTCGACGATCTTGAATCGAGTACCTATCATTAAGATGAAAGATGTTCAATTAAGAAGCTGACGAATGATTGTTATTACAATTGAAAATTATAACTGTTTATTGAATTACGATTTTAGCTGTGTAATCGAAATGGCAAAAAAGGGCTTTTCGTACAGATTTTTGTATTTCATGTTATTTTTAATGATTGACTGCGTTCGGTTGCGTTTGACAGAATGTTCTCAGTTTGAAAATATCCGCTAGTAAACCTTGTAATTACTCAGCGATTCTTGGCATCAGCTTTTTAATAATGGAGACGACGATGTCAATTATGGAACCTCACAGGAAGTCGCAATGGTCGTGGTAATGTATATTTTTAAATACGTTTATTTTTTGCTTTAATGTTGTTTTAATACATGTTTTTTTGTGTGCCAAAGAAGTATAAATTCTAACGCGTGTATATAAGTACACACACTCACATTTTTACTGATGAAAAATCATAGATTCTTGCTTTATTGCCAACCAGTTCTTACCATTCTTAACCACATTTTATGTATTTGAATTGTATATTTTTTAAAGAAATTGATAACATTTAGAGAGTAAATCACAAATGTAGAAGTTAAAAATCATGTAGCCCACCAATGTCAATAATTTAATAATTTATTAAAGTTCTTCCTCTTTCAAAAGGATTTTCAAAAATATATTTTCATTAAATGTGTACGCACACCAAATACACTTCAAAGAAGTTAGTTTTTTAATACATTTTAATACATTTCAGTTTAATATCAGTATCTACATCTTTTTAACTTTATTTAATTATTAACTGTATTAACTTTATTCTTTATATTTATTAACTTATTAACTTTATTTAGAAAAAAATTCTTTAAATTCTTCTGCAAGATTGTAAAAAACGCTCTTTATATACAGCTATTTTTTGTCGTTTTTTTTGTTTAGTTTTTCCAAAAAATTGTCGAAAGGACACTTGAAGTTCATAAAAATTTGTTCAACGAATATAGTTAAGAAAATAATATAATTGTAGGGCATAAAAGCAAAGGCAGCAATGTCCAAAACAAATTAATACACTCATCGTGGATCCGAGATTATAATAGGAAACATTTTGGAAGAGATAGATGCATAAAATCTAGAATTCAGTACATTTTAAATTAGTAATCCTCGGTGACTGCAACATTTTTTTAATTGTTTGAAATTTGCTGCCACCTCGGTTTTGGGTCAGCACGATTTTTATTGATTTAAAAAAAAATTGTGACACCAAAGAAGAATCGATATTAATTAATATAAGCAATACGTAGAACACGAGATGTGATATATGGTAGATTCACGGGGTTAACGGAAGATTCAGATGAGAGAGTAATGATCGACGATAAACTCGTCTATTTGCTAAGCCATAACAATCACTTTCACTAACAATTTAATGTTGTATAATTTTTATGTCATATTAACTCTCTAATTACATTGTGATTACAATTTTAACATCGAAAATGTGCATTGTCGAGAATAAATAATTATTTTGAAACACTATTTTAATTTTTAGCATACGAAAATTTGTGCAATATTTTCACATCTGGCACAATAAAATCTTCCCTAAATTTAACATCTTAGAACAAAAATTATGAATTATATATTCTCCATATATGTATTTTAAAAGTTATAACTACAGAAGTTAAATTTTAAAACCTTGAACTTCCTGAGTTACATTTTATAGTAAATCGTAATAAAATGTAACGACTAAAGAAAATAATAAAAAACTCAAAAAAGCCTCCAGGTTTTATCAAATGAATACTTAGTAATATTTTCTTGACAGGCTTTGTTTTTACAGAAACGAAAGCTTTTGTGAATAGGAATTGATACTAGATTCTGAGTTCGGACTTTATTAGTGAAGTGACTATACTATACAAAAGCATTAGAAGTTTTTATAATTAAAATTATGTATTTGAACAACATACCTGTAAAATACACATGGGGTATGAGGCGAACAAAAATGTAGCAAGTTATCTTAAAAAAATTATGTCTTTGGTTTAATGTAATATATAACACGTAGTATGTAAATTTATATTCATAGAGAAAAATTAAACAATTTATACATAAATGATTCTTTACTGGAATAACCATAGCCATAAAATATAATGTATATGGCAGATATATCCTGTTGGTCTATAATTTTGGTTTATCCGAAGGGCTCTCAAGTGCGAACGAAATCTTATGAAAGTTGAATGAAATTAATATTTCACAAAATCTTAATTAATTAATTAATTAAAAGCGATGAACTTACCGACGTCAAAAATACTGAAAATTTTCGTTTCTGATGATTTAGTGGAAATTCATACCTGAAACAGAGAAAAGTACTTTATTAAAATCTCATTGTTAAAATTATTAACATACATATACAGGTACAACTTTAAAAATTGGATTTGGTAGTCAATCATGGGTGGAATCGTTGAAAGTTACGAGTGATCACTTAGGTCGTAAGCCCTATGGACACCCAAAAAGACTTCCATACCTACTTTTACATATAAAAAAACTAACCCATAAAAAACAAGTTTTTATTATACTCCCGTTCTCATTAAAACAGGTTTCGCGCCTACTGCACGCGTCGGGCTCGAAAATTAAACAATATATAAATCGTTAAAATTTCGAAAAATCCAAAATTATACTATAAATATTAAATTTTTTAAAACGAAAATTTGTTAGATCATTTTTATCGTCGCCATGAATCTGCCTGCAAAGTTTCAGCTCGATTGAATCACGGGAAAGGGGTAAAAAATCGATCCAAATTTTTTTCGATGGCAAGCCGGCAAGCAAGCAAGCAGAAACCACGAGTTGATATAAAGGGAGTAAAAGTATAACGCATTTAAACGAGAAATGAACAATCATAAAAACACCTTAAAAAATATAAATATGTATATATAAACAATGATTCGTAAAAAAGCAAAAGTAGCTTGTTGGTCTTGTGGTTAGGACACTCGTGATCCAAGGCCATGAATCTGCCTGCAAAGTTTCAGCTCGATTGGATGACGGGAAAAGATTAAAAACGATCCAAAGTTTTTTCGGCAGACAAGCAAACGGTACGAGTTAAAAGAAAGAAAGTAAAAAAGGAGCTTCATCTCTTCGAGACATCTATAATATATCTTGATGCAGTACATTAAATCCTTGCATCACCGACTTCGAGGACGGGCTGGACCAGTTTTTTGCATGCGAGCGTGTCTAGCTCACGTGCATACAAACTGAAATGACGTTTTCTCAGATTGTACGCGGCGCATAAAATTGCCAAGTCGCGAATGATTTTCCCACGGTCCGCATGCTAATGGGCCCGCGAGGATCGCCGTCTGAGCAGCGAGATGACGGATGGAGTCGGCGGAAAGACAGGAGGCCAGACCCGACGGGGCGGCTTAGACGGTTGTGCAAGCGTGTACATAATTACATTGGGAAACCAAGCCGCATTCCTGGAGACACTGCGTGTGTTAAATGTCTCAACCGCAGACCGCCAAAATATATAGAAATGAATTAACGGAAAAATCTTGGTAAAATTAGAGTAGCTTGTTGGTCTTGCGGTTAAGACTCTCGCCTCGCGAGCCAAAGGTCGCGGGTTCGAATCTCACTCCAGACCAGCAAGTTCGTCGTATTTTCACAGCACAAGCGTTTAGCTTAGTTTGAAAATGGTAAGAATATTGATGTGACACGTATTCTGTGTTCGCATCTCTATTTAAGAAAAGAAAAATTCTACGTGGTCTGGTTCAACGGCTGGTTCCAATTTTTTTAAAATATTTTAAGTTTACATAATATTTTACACATATGATACACGTTACTTAATTTTTATAGATTTTTTTCAAATTTTTACGGTGCCATGAAAATATGGAACAGGAGAATGTCACAAGTGTGATAGATAACAGTATTTTTAAAAACATATGAGACATACATGCAAATAAATACATATATACAGGATAGCTATTCTACAATACTTCACAACTGAAAGTGTTGAAAGATTACGAGTCGAAAATGTTCAATAAACCATGACCTAATTTCAATAGTTAAGGAGATATGCGACATCAAAGTTTGCATTTTTTAAAAATATTTCTGACATATTTTTTGCAAAACGTTGATAAAAATTAATTTCCTTAAATGCTAGTCAAATAAAGTGATAAAAATGTTCCAATTCCAACTATCCAATTGGAATTTTTTCAGGGTTATTATTATTTTAATTAAATTTTATTGAAACGAATGAATTTTTCGTAATTGATATAAGTACTGTAATGATACTTGTAATAATAATATTGAAAAAATGCAAGCTCTGATATCACATAACTATTGATGTTAGGTCATGGTTGCATTTTCAACTCATAATCAACGAAGAAATCTACCTGTAAAGTATTGTGGACTAGTTCTGTTACACCCTGTATACTTATATAAATATTTACAGCGTTACAATGCTATACCTACAATAACTGTCGAGATATCGAAATAGCAATGATTGTTATTTTCAGAATACGGCCAAATATACATATGGTAATTTTTCTTAAAATCTTCACTGGAAACATATCGGAAAATTTTATTAGAACAATTTATTTAGTTTATAACGTGACATACGAAAAAGATATAGAATGAGTCATTCAGAAAGAGGTCCAAATCTTAATTTATACAATGTACAGTGCAATGAAAATCTGTGATGAAATTCCAGGGAAATAGGAATAGAAAAAAAGACTAGGATATTTAAAATAATTAAAATAATATACCTAAGTGCTGTGTAAATTTTAAAATTATTACCATGTATTTCTTTCATTCCATTTGTATTCACATATAAGTATATTTTATTTGTATGAAAATAGTATGTATTCTGCATATTGTTATTTGCTTAGATTAAAAAAGGAGAAAGTCTGAAATGAGATAGGTACCGAAATATATATGTATTTGTACAAGACACAAGATTGTTTTCTCAATGTTACGCTATTTAGAATTTCTTGCGGCGATATAATGCCAGATCTGTATTAATAATACAGAACGTTTAATTCCCGTCAATGTTGAATTATTTAGATTTTTCTTGCAGCGACGTAATGTCAGATTTATATTTATTTAAAACATATATAATATTATTTCAGCGTGTCATCTCTCGTTTCAATATTTTATAATTAATAATTTGGTTATCCCAAAGATAATAAATCTCTTTCTGTAAGTTATCGCACGAGTGATTACCTTTTGATGAGTGCGGGGAAGAGTTTCCCTAACGACTAGCGGCCCGCGTCACAGCTAACGGCCAGCGGTCGCTGTAAAAGCTCCATTCGTTACAGGTGAAACTGACAGATTTATGGATATGATATTTTTATGAGTTACAGAGGACCACACAGTATTCAAAATGGTATCTTACTTACATCGTATTATATTTGATCCGTAGTAATAATTTTATTAGTAACCATACTCCATTTATGATTTTTGTTAAATATTACATTACTTTAAAATAAAGATGTGTACATAGAATACATATCACAGAATACTCATAGAATTTTTGGGTTAAGCTAAACGCCTGTGCCATGAAAATAGGATTATATTGCTTGATCCTGGACTGAGGCTCGAACCCCCAACCACTGGATAACTAGGCGAGTTTCTTGCCACTAGGCCAACAAACATACTAACTTCACAGTATTGATAGTACGAGAACATTTCAGTACACACATGTTACAATTTTCGCCATTACACCAAGCAAGCGATACAATAACTATATAAGTAAACAATAACAATAACTAATAACTTTGCTCTGATATTTCTGCATGCATAACATCTATTGTGCAATTTAAAGGTCCAATACTATTATTGTGAGCTGGGGTATGAAAAATATTATCATACCACTATAGGGGTATTTATTTATTATTAAGTGCATGTGTGTTTTATTTAAATTAAAAAAATATATACAAAGACGTTGACAATACATACATACCAATTATGAGGATCTGCAGCGTGCACTTATAATAAAAATAAATGCACCTTAGAACAATAGAAATAATTATAAAAACTACTTAAAACAGACATCAAAAGAGGCGTTGCCACCGACGAAAACATATAAAATTATTATAGAAAATAATATCATACGGCAGATATACACGTTGCAAAACATGTTGCGGTTAATGTGCAGAAGCTGAATACACTAGGAGCGACTAATATAAGGTGTGTACTACTCGTATATTGGTGCGAACAATTTTTGAATTTGTTTATAGAACTGCTAACCACATCCACCCCGTCCACTTCCCAATGACACAGCTGGGTGTTATTATACATATTAATATTAGTGATGGGTGTAGCAATAACGAAATATTAATAAGTAAGTGTCTTGTAGCCAAATTGGCGTTTATTTAGTAGTACTAGAATAGAACCACAGAAATATTAGTGATGGGTGTAGCAATAACGAAATATTAATAAGTAAGTGTCTTGTAGCCAAATTGGCGTTTGCTTAAAATATTCCGGATTGATCTCATTACTAATTCTAAGGTACGAAGACGCATGGATGAATCAGGAGAACAAACAACAACTATCAAACTAAGGGTAGCTACAAACTTCTCCACAACGAGAAATGTGGTAACTTATTTAGTTAAAGATCGGTAGAAAGAGGTTATCATGGCTGAGAACCATAGAAAGTGATTAAATTATCAAAATTTCGGTGACCTTTTACAGGATAAATAAGCATATCGCGACTTAATTGTTAACTTTCGATAGAAAATGGCTAATGAAAAAGAAGTATCTTGTTAAAAATTATGTGTGCGCTATATTTTTAGTGTTTATTATTATGAGATTGTCTGGAACGTCGCGAGCATGAGATAATATTATAATGGCTTGTAAGTCTTCTAGAATAAGGCTATGATCTTTAAATAAAATAATATTGATTAATATGAAAAAATGTCCTAAATAATAAATTGACGGGTATCAACGTATTAACTCAGACCACCATGAAAATAATTGAATAACGCTGAAAAGTGATGGTGTACACGCACGTAGGTAGAAGGTATAATGGATGGTTAAATAACGGATGAACAATAAACATGTATGTATACGTATAGTAAAATAACTACCCATCTCTAGTATTCGTTCGTTAGTAATGCATTTCAGATGAAGTTTCAAGGAAAGCACTAGGTAAGTAAGTATATGGGAAAAATACTGTTCTTTTCCTGGTTAAAAAACTCAAAGGTTTAGTTTCACAGCCGTAAGGTCTTTTAGAGCTATCAAATAAAAATCACCACGATGGTATCCAATCGCCTGCAAGGAGAGGGATGATGGATGATAAAGAGGAAAATAATGAGAAATTGTTTCACTAATAATTTATATGCATTATTTAACATCTTGTTATCAAAATATTAGTATAAATTATTGTATTAACTATAAATTTTAAAGAAATTATAAAACAAAACAGTGTCAAAAATTTTTTTATGTAATAACAGTAATTACTGCAATATAACGTGACAGAAATATTTTATATTTAGAAAAAAAAGAAATACTAGTTTAACACGATATATTTTTTTTTCACAAAAGAAAAGAAAATAGCTTCAATCGCATAAGAAATTATTTTTAATTGGTAAATAACACACTATACATTAATGTTAAAAAAATAAAGTATCTAAAAGGTACACATAAAAAAGGAAATTTTTATCGTAAAACAGGCGACCACTGCGTCAGAAAACATACAATAATCAAAAATCGATTAAAAAATAAGATTATTAGAGATAAGAGTTTATTAGATATGAAGTTAGAGTCCTTATTTTCTAGATTTTTAAACCATAATTAGATCTAATTTGGCTTGCGTGTTCATAAATGCACATATAATAAATGTTAAAATTATTTTTAAAATGAGTAATTAATCAAGATTACTTAAATTAGATTTAACAAATTGTACACAAAGTTAACCAATTTGTAATCTAATTCTCATAGCAAATTAAACACGGACAATTACAGGCACGGTTGAATCTTTTTGTTAAAATGATATTTGTAAGAGTTTGAAACGTTGTCAAAAATAACTTGAGGATTAAACGAGATTTTTAGAAATCAAAACCAAACTCGATTCTTCAATGCATTCAATGTTCTATTTTTATCTTTCAAGACGAGAAGAATTCTCTTTCAACGGATTGTTCCATTTCGGCAGAAACATTTTGCTTTATTCCACGAAATGTTCCGCAGCGATGAACGGTAAAGATAGGGAAAACGTTACATCTTTTTGAGAGTAAAAATGATGCGTAAGATAAGGGTGCGTGGGAGGTCGAGGTCTGCATCACAATCGACAGATGTGGGCCAAGAAATGGTCCCTAATGATTTATTTGGAGAATTTAGTGTTCATTACATCATGTTCATAATAGTAACAATTAATTTAATGTTAGAGAATTTAGAATCAAAAACATATTAAACCCAAAAATATTATATTTCCGTTACCTACTAGACAATATATAAAAAAACCAGGTTATGCGTGTTGTGAATGTGTGACAAATATTTTTTTCAATATTATTTGCTTTAGCGTAAGATCTTGCAGACGCATATTTTTAGATAGACCTAGTACTCTGAGAACGAATACTAACACCTAGAAAGTTACAAAATGTTCGCGAAAGATTTTTTCTGGCAAAATGCAACACTTAACCTCAGGGTCGGTTTCAGCGCATATTCATATAGATAAAATAATACCGTTCATTTAGTATGAATTGTGTCGAGCAGGTTATTAGACTTTTGATATTGTTTCACATATATGAGATTTTCTCGCTGCACTGTAGCGCCAGAGTTTCAGATGTTACGTAAGGCGAGGTTTGTAGATTGGAAGGGACAATTCGAAGTATACAAAGATTAGGCTTTTTGAAACAGAAAATCAAATTGAATAAATGAAAAGAAAATAAGTCAATAGATGGTGTCTTATCAATGAAGTGTCGCTCCAGAAACAATAGAGAAACATGCATTTTCAGGTCAGCAGTTAAGGGCTAAGTGTCTTAGTCGTCTTAGTTCCTGAAGATGAGTAGTGCGGTGTGTTCAAATTGTCGGGAGTACAGCGGCCTTGTCAGTATTAACTGACGCGGGATACCCGAGATAATTTATTTCTTACATATTCAACCCCTGAGAATCTTTAATTCAACATACATGTACATGGGTGATTTGAGGATTCCGCAAGCTCTAGTGTGTGTGTTTTGGATTAGAATGCAAAATTTGTCTTATCGAACAGTGTTCCAGTTAAGTTTGTATATAAAATAAAACTTTATTCATTTCAAGTGTCTCATTTCACCGCTGCAACCCCATGACGTTATTATAAGGATCGTAGTAGGAATATTACGAGACGCACATTTTATTTTTATTATACTTGATTTATTTGCAGAAATTCTACTACAGCTGATTTCAGAGTACTGACGACGCGCCGCTGCCACATACCACCTACAGCGGTTGCCATGTCTCGTTAATCGTTTTAGCTTAATAATTAGACTGATTTTTCTTGCATTAATAACAATGAAGCGCGGTAAGTGGCGAATGATGAAGTCATGCCCGAACGCGTTCTCTCGGAATTCCATCGCTGATCGTATTGACCCAAATAACCATTGTCGCCTCGTATCGTATTTCGGACGTGCATCATCACCGTCTGTAAACAATGACCACACTCCGCATGGCTCTGTAGCGGGACTATTGTCTTTAATGGATTGTGCTGCTTCATCCAATCATATATATCCGCTGTGGCGCATTTAGAACAGTGGAGCAATTCATTGATTGTACTTGGCTATTTTGCCCATTTCGGAAAATTTGTATGAAATGCAATGCTGGCTGTAGCGGAGCAGCTAGAGTAAAGAAAAGGTTGGTTCTTGTTAAATTTATGAGCAAAGAAAAGGTGTAAGTGTCGAAGGCAACGGGAATAAATGGAGTCCGCGATCAGATAAACCAAATATTGGAAGACGGCCCTATTAAAGGCGGTAATATCTGACAGGCGTAGGTACACGAGAAGATGTACGAAAGCGGATGTGGCAAAAATGTACCAGAACAGGAGAGTATGGCGCCCTGCATACCCCTGTGGAGAAGCGGTGTGTTTTTTATTTATTTATTTTTATAACGTCCCTCCTCAGGGCTAATATATAATAACATAAACATTGGAAAGGTATTATAATAATTATCAACAACACAAGCTTTAGTAGGTATTAGTAGTATGTATGTAATACACAACATAAAAATTGACACCGAGACCTTGAAAGCACTTAAAAACAATTGAGATGTTGGTAGTTACCGAGGAGATAGAAGAACTTATTACGAATGACTTTTTTTAAATGCGATGGATAGTTAATCATATTATATCTCTCTAAAAAATCTTTAAATTATTTCGGTAACATAATAAGTCAACAGCAGCGATGGTCAAATCATTGAAGGAAACTGAATGGCAACCGTTATCTAGTACCGATGGTTTCCCGTCGAATTGATAAAAATCAATCATCGATACTATCAGATTTAAATCTCAAATTACGATGGGTATGCCAACGGTTAAAATAAAATCACTATCAGCACGTCTGCGTACTGCTATTTTATATTACAACGTGGTAAAGGTTAAACAAACAAAGGATAAAATTATGATAAATATCCACTCGGTTACTCACTACACCCCACCCCGTGTGTGCGGTATTAAAATATAATAGCGAGAAATTACTGCCCCCGGACAAGCAAATAAGCCAGACCTCCCAGGGGGCCTGGATACAAACATTTATGTTCTGTGAGCACCAAGCGTGAAGATTTTGAGATGACGTAGGGACTCACATAATTGTCCATCAGTTTTACAGATGCAAACACGTAACGAAGAACGAATATCTGGTGACATATACTTGTATGCTAATCAAATGTAACGAATACTTTCTCATGTGTATCGATAACTGGTATCGATAGTCTTCCGGCAGAAAGTAAAGAACGTACAGATGTATGTCTGTGTACCTACTTGTCCTTTTTAGAATTACTTTAGATTTGATTTCAATAAGATGTTCAAGAATTTATTAAACATTTTTGATGTTTATAGAGTTATCTTTGTGTTTGGACAAACATTTTAATCAATCAATATATACATAAAAAGAAACCCGTGTTTCCCTACCCGCCAAGTTTTCTCCACAACTAGGCACAACCACCCACCGGTGGTTATTGTGATGGATAGCCCTTGGTGTCACATTGAAAATATGCGAGTTTGGTGGGGGTGACTGTGCGTGGGTGGGAGTGGGTTCTAGCACATTGTTTTGTTACGCGAAGGCCGCAAATGCTTCAGATTGTTTCAAAATAGGCGCGCTGACTGTGTCGGTGAGTCTAGAAGGTTCTGAACCTGCTCTAGAAAGTTCTGGAAGGAAAAGGTTCTAGAAAATTCCCGAAAGTTCTATAAGGTTCTAAACTGAGTGGCGGAATGTGTCGGTGTATCTAAAAGGTTCCTGTACGTTCGAAAGTTCTCGAAAGTTCTGGAAGGAGAATGTTCGTGAAAGTTCTACGACGATCCAAATAGTTTTCTAAATATCTACGCGTGCGAAGCCGCGCGGCCACAGCTAGTTCAAAATAAACTGTCAAACTTTGTTTAAACCACGATGATTTGATATAATAATACATAAGATGCACATAATAATAGAGAGAATTGGATTACATAATTTACAAATGTTATAAATCAAAGATTCCCTCAACATTGAATATATAATAATTAATAACCAAATGAATTTAACGAATAGCTCATTATTTAATATATTCCCCATTTAAATGTCTTCCTGTCATTAAATAATATTAACTGAGTTACCTCTACGTGAGTTTAATCAAACTGACAGTCAGTTATATACTTCACCTGTCGATGAGAGATTCTGTTTTTCTCGAAACTTACATAAGGAGTGAAATTTTTTTTATTATTAACACATAGAGGTAACAAGGTTAATATTTTTTAATGATTATCATGAATAATTTCTACAATTTAATCGCCAAATCCATCAATAATATAATTGTCTCCCTGTCAGTTTCTACCCCATAAAATTCATTTCAAATACTGAGGTCACGCCTCGATTTGAGAGTGTCATTATACATTAATTTATGGAGCAGTTATTGTGCTTTCTGGCATAATGCAATAAAATCGAAGCCGGTCGCTGATAAAAATAATCGATGCGTTTTTCACAAAAATTTATGTTAGAATTGGCTATGAAATGCTGTTTCCGATTAAGAGTTAGCTATGAAACCTTATTCTGTGTAAATTGAGTTTGAAACCCGGCAAGCACCTTCCTTGTTTGAGAATAAGATTCATCTTGATAATATAACTTTGTTAGCGAAAACTAAAAATGTAAGTGTCTGAGATTAGAATATCTTTACATTTTGAGTGTGGAACTTACGCCATTACAATCTGCCTCGATAGCAACTTTGTAAGGCCTTCAATCTCGAGAGGAAAAGCAGGTACTTTGTATTAGGATGTATTTACACAGCACGCTACAATTGACATAAATACGTCTTCAAGATTCTTTTATCCTCGGCGTATAACATACACAAATATGACATTTACCGTTTGCGAACTTGTCACTATGTAGATGCATATTTCCGATGATTCGGTTATGGATTTCCTGAGCTTTTATATGCCATGTTTTAAGCAGAGTAAAATCAAGATACGGTTCAATAATTTATGAGATTATCCTTCACAACTACGCAGCATCTTCCGAATAATTGAGTTTAACCTGCCTTAAAGTAAGTTAGCTAAGAAAGAAAAAGATATGGAATTCTATTCTGTATACGATCAAAGTATATTTTTCTGAGGTAAATTTATGATTTAAACGGAGATTTTAAATGCGTATTTAACTCATTCCTCATTCCTAAATTGTATTGATTCGCGTAAGTATTTATTTTGTTCTGAATATTACATACAATTTATTTTATCAATACGTCATTCTTCATTATTAATTTATCATAAAAAGTGTGTTATGAAATTAATCATTATCAAAATGTTCACCAAATATTTATACTTTGTACTTTAATGTCACGCTAGGGTCATTAATGATCAATTGACAGTCTGTTTGTAAAAAAATAAATTAAATAAATAGAATTCAATTTCGATCACTGAATTCAATTGCACTTTTGATAATATTGTAATATATAATGTACTGCATTGTCTTTAGAAAAAAAAAATTATCGTATGCATATTTGGATCAAATCACCAACGCAAAAAATCATTTGAGACGCCAATTTGGAATTTGGCATTTGAAAAAATTATCATTAGTGCTCAAACATAATTTGTTACTAAGAATATCACATTTATATCAAGTTGTACCTAAATCTATCCTCATCCTTATATGTATTACTTGTCATTAGTGTTTGAAAAGAATTGTTTCTTAGAATCGTGCAGAAATATAAAAACCTTAATTTTTTAAATCATATAGCATCTCTTTCTAATATTTTTAACATAAATAAAAGTTGTCGAATATAAAATATTTAGATCGATAATGCCCTCATAAGGCGAAACGTTTCTCAGAAAATTAAAAAGGTAGAACTTAAAAACAATTGTTTTATTTCCAAATATGTGCCTTAAAATAAATATGATTACAAATTAAATTGTTCTTATATAAGGTATATTAATATTTATATCTGTAGGATGTTTTTAAAGGCATATATCATAAAAATAATAACAGATTTAATATGCGTATGCTGCTAGAACCAAGCTGTATATATATAATATAATAACAAGACCTGGAAGATGAAGGAATGATAATTGTGTTTGATAATAAATCGCATCAGCAAATATGGCCAGGTTCTGAAGACGGGACAATAAAAACACGGCGAAGCAAATTGGATTCATTCCATTTTTGGATGAAAGAAAGCGGCGCTCCAAAATGTATTAATATTATTATTGGAATCATTTCAACAAGCAAATTCTTTAAAAATTATATCGCATGTACTTCTACCTTCATTTTCTACAAGAACACTCTTAGCTTGGAAGTCAAATGATTTTAGAATTGACAAGAATTTAAAAAATTATAAATTTTATTACCACATTCATAAGTACATATATTTATATTCATATATTTGATATTATCACAATAGTACACAATCACAGAGAAAATGGGAGAAGGCAGGCGGAGCCGGTATGGTCATTAAAGCAGACCATATCGCCAAAACTGTGTTACGATTAAATACTGGCAGAAGGCAGTGGGGAAGCCTCTAAGGACCTGGTGGTTTAACATAAACGAGGAATAAAGGGCGCCCGCATATACCAAGAGTCCAGGAGAGCTATATCCCGAGTAAATCGGAAAAGTAAAAGATGACGAATAAAAATAGCTAAATTTTCAAATAAACAGAAACCGAGTTATGAGCGATGACAGGTTTTAGGTCACTACCGAATGAACGACAAAAGCTTTCTTACTGTACTTTACTATACCGAATCAACAATAAAAACTGATGTAAGAGAAGCGAGTTGAACTGTAACAGATAATATAAATGGCAGCAAAAGATCGGCAACCAATACATTGTAAGTACTGCTAGGGGGGGCTCTTTATTACTTCCGTTTCAGTCCGAAAAAATATTTTCTCCAAGGATGTCCAAAAATAACAGCAATATCCGAAATCACCGTTTTTTCAAGCATCAATATTTTATTTAGAGAAACATAAAAATATCGAGCGTTCTGAATTATGAAAGATTGACGAGTGTTTGGAAAAGCTCTTCTTCCCTTGTTCATGAAAAAATGTTTAAAAATCCTTATAATTCATTCATCACACTAATAATAAAAAAACAATCATAAAAACCTTGAAGTTGACTTAGGATAAATGGATACATTCTTCTAAGAAGTCAAAAGATTAGACATGAACTCGGATCTCACACACTACCGAGCCAGCTGTGTTTTGTTTGTTTAGGTTTGGACTTTATTAAAGCCATGGAAAATAAATTCTGCACAGTTCCACTAAAATAAACAACCACATTGCCAAGGATTTGTTTTTTCGCACGTAGGTACCTACCTATTCATATTTGATCATATATAGAGGCGAAATATTAACATGAGACTAAACAAATATTAGTTAAGAATCTTTAAACTACGACTTTATCTGGGCTGTGGGAAATATTTAAGAGGTTTTTTTTTTTACAATATTTATGGATCTTGAAATGTCAGAAATTTTTGAGATAGAATATAAAATAAATAAAAAATCATGCTTGAAACAGCGTACAGCTTCATCTTCAGTTAGTCTCTGTATGAAGGTATAGAGTTCCATGCTTTTGGGCCTGCCACATAAAATGCCCGTTCACTAAAATTAGCCTAATGGCAATATGTTGTACAATCTTTTCTAACCTAACCTAACCTCAGAGTTTGGCTAAGTTATTCAGGATATCTTATAAGTATATATATAAGTTATTCCTCATTTAAGTTATCCAGGATACAGAGTTCTTGAAAACACAGGATCGCCAGTCACACTTCTATGAAAAAAATATCGTTCTATTTTTTCTTCATTGACATTAAAAAAGGGAAAATATTTTTTTTTTGTCACTTAACAGCTAAATTTTGTAGAATTTGTTTTATTTAGAAAATACCTACATATTTGGTGATCGTTGTTAGTATGTAAGCACATATATGAAAAATAATATTTTATCCGATCGTTCTGGTTGAAGCGTTGAAGATAACGAGTTCTAATAGGGCTGGGCAGTCAATAAATTCATTAAGCAATTTAAATAAAAGAGTACGTACACGGTCGGCGCATGTGCTTTGAATATATAAAGACTAAGTACATTCAGAAATTTACATAGTATTAATTTATCAATTAAAAACTGAACATCTTATTGAAACTTTCAAAATTGATTATTTTTATTCATAAAGCTTTATTACTTTCTTTACTATGTGCATATATATTAATAATTAACGCATTGTGGATATGGTTAGCTATCGTTTCATCTAGATCCCGTAGGAAAAATACATTTATTGATAAATAAATGTATTTTTCCGATAGTCAATCAGCATTGGTAATCTATGAAAACTAACAAAAATATTATTATGTAGTAATTTTTTAAAAATAAATATGTGAAATACTGCTATGAATACACATCGGGGAATTGTTTTATGAGACTAATGCTTCGAAAAGCTTATTTCTTCTGTGGTAAATAATAACTTTAGTAGTTTATAACGTTATATACCTATGTAGTTACATTTTTCACTGAAAATATTTTTCTCGTTTTCTCACAAGGGACCGCCATTTTTAAACGAAAAAGCTTACGATACGAGTATTTTTTATTTTTATAAAATTTATTATACGTTGTTGATCGTCTCTTTTGTGAAGGAGCGATAAGTTTTTTCTGCCAGGTGTGATCCGGTCATCGAGACGGACGAGTACACCATAAAGGACGATCCATATCCGTCCATTCATCTTCTCATATAAAGTATAAAGACATTGTTTGAATGATTGACGCACTGCCATGTTTGTATTGATCATTTTCGGCGATCGCGCGTCAGAGTTTGCGCTCGAAATGGAATATGATTTTTATATTCGTATAGGTAAGATTGTTTTTTTTTTATTTTTCTTTGTTAAAAATTACAAAAACATTTGAAACTTTGGTCATTGTCATCATCACCTTCATCTCCTTGTCCTGGTACCTAGAATCGGAGGCCCAAAGACTCGACAAGGTGCTAAAATAATTTTAATTATAATTTTAATTTTATAATTTTTTTTTTCACAATTTTACTGAACAAAGAAAAAACACATTATTCATCAAATGGGATTTCAAGCGACACTATTTTCTAGAATGCCTGTAAATATCGAAGTTGTAAAAATATAACGACACCCGTTATCAAACGTTTCACTACTGTGACAAAATATATTTAATCAAAGAGGTTTATAATAAGTTATCACTTATATTACATCACTTACACCATAATGTCTCCAACAATGGTTTAATTTGATATTTTATCTGTTTTGGTTTCTTTTAACACTCGCTCTCAGAGCGATTTTTGATAACATTTTAAGTCTCAAAGGCTTCACTGATTTTTGTACTGTTTGCATATCCATTTGAACGATCTGTAAAATGCGACCCCCCATGGAGAGATCCCGCATCTTATCTGATGGGGTCTCGTGGCGCGAAGCTTTCCTCTGGCGGTGGTCCAAAAAGATAAGGCTTTACCGTGGCAATTTTCGTTTATGGGACAATACCCAAAGGTCACCTCGAGGATCACGGGTAAACTGTGCCGTTCAAGTGGTCTTATAAACAGAAATGTAATGGTATATTATAGGGGGATTTCTTTAGCCTGTGAGTGTACAGTTTGGAGTATCATGTAGATTTTTTTCTTTAACTATTTGACACAATATAGTGATATGCAGAAATTAATGAAGCTTCAAATTATTTGCAAGACATAGGTAGTTTACCTTCTTACTATCTTGCTCGTCAGCTTGAATTAAGACTTCTGACACTAGATGTACTAAATCAGGCTGTCTCAAATACAAAAATTGCACTAAATATTAGTATGTATGTAATAGGTTAATAATGCAATGTTTTTTGCATCAGTCAATCAGATGTATATTTATATAAAAAAAATCATTTATGATGAATGAGGAATGGAACAATTAGGAGTGAATGTGTATATGAAAAGAGTATATGAGGTGGTTCAGTAATGTATTATAGAATGAATGTGTAAGATGAGGATACTAAATACATAGACTAATGGTGCCAGTAATAAACAGCTTTGGAGAAAAATAGACGTGTCCAGGCAAACTATTGTATATTTCAGGAAATGATCCTACTATAAGCCTTAGAAATAGACGAGCATGTATGAGAAGATGAGGATAGTTGCGAGCCAGGACACGAAGATGGCTAACCTTTCTGTCCACTCCTGCAGAAAAATAATAATGAAAATATTGCATTCAGAAAAGATTGACAATACATATAAGGAGACGCCAAGCGAAAGCATTCCGTTTCTTTTGTTTCCAGGATGTCGAATACCTGACAGAAATTCCTTGTTGGCGCTAAGTTTACGGACCAAGTCGTAAATAGAGTTAAGTCGTAAATAGACGAAACAGCGGCGCCGTTCACTAAATGGTTATTATATTATTTGAAGCTGAATGCCACAAGGAGAGAAACATTCCGAATGTAAGATTAAGTCGGAGAGAACAATGCTTCGCGTCTGCGGTGCCAACTGTATTATGTGTTTTAATTATTCGTTTCCTTTTACAGCTTTGTCTCATACTGAGATGTACCGTTACATTTTTAACATACATTTTAAGTTGTGTACCACTGCGGTATACGGCGCAGTATCATTTACAAATGACCGCGTGTTATTTAATGAGTAAAATAAATGCTACACGATTCCTTACAATCTCGACGAAAATATATTGACTTGTTAGTTTATATAAGCTTCATTCTTGCACAGTTTTTAGTTTATGCGTTCGTTTGATTCCTAGATACAAACGAGAAATTTTGGTAGAAATTGACCTTTATGTATAAAATTCTTCAAATACGTAAATTTATATTTAAAAATATATTACAAACATGTCCAAAATTAGTAAAGCCTGTGATATTTTTTATAACAACTTGATTTTAATGCAAATAAAATGTATGGGTTGTGTTAACATGCCTGAAATCAAGAATCAGTTTATTGCATTTCTTTAAATTACATAATAAATTATTTTTGTAAAAATATAGCCTTGCGGCAATGAATCTAACTCCACCGAAGAAATCTAAAAATGAATATTGGTTAAAATATAATAATGATGTATCAATGTTTACATTTGAGTATAAACATTCGATGGTGCCTTGTTACGCGTAGGGGATGATATAGGTACTATGCCGTTTTTAAAAATATTTTTTTTCTAATTTAATTCTATTAATATAATTCTAAATTCTAAATTAATTCTAATTTCGAAGCTATTAATTCGTGTTGGAATTCCAATTCAATGATTTAATTAAAAGTTTTAACCACTAGGTATTTATTATTTATTGTTTCTTTACCATAACGGTTTCAGTCAAAAATTATGTATATAGAATCATTTAACACTTAATATTGCATAAACATTATATGGACTCACTGCTAAATGGATATGATTGAAAAAAGGCATTAAATCATCAAATTAGTCTTTTTTTTAATAATAATAATAATAAAATGTTTTAATATTATGACATCAGTATGATGTGCAAATTAAATAGTATTTATGCTGATATTTCAGCTGGACAGACGGCATTCCGATTGTGGCAAGATATACAAAACTATATAGCACATCTAACTTTTCACACATTATATCCCTTAAACGTGGAGTGCATTGGCTGCAAAAGGAATTTAAAAAAAAAGGTCTGCCGCCTAATTTACATACAAGACAACATACAACACGGTACGGCGTGCTCGTACAATCAAGACCTCTGCATATCAAGCCACTTGAGCCAAGCGGCGAGCGTCAAACACTCTAGCCAGCCTTTAACTTCAGCAGGAAGAAGGATCGTGGAGCCGATCAGCAATTTTCAGAAGACTAAGTTTAATGAGCGGGTTTTTTTTAATTTAATAAAGTTATGTAAGGTTGGGTTAGAAGTTTCTACTAAATATTATGCAATGAACGCTGAATAAAATGCACTCGAGGTGAAAACGGTGATAGTGGTACAAATACAAATAGTGGTGTCACTTGTATTAATTACTCAAAACTTTAGGAATTCATTCCAAATTATAACGTTAATAGGTGTGAAAATTTTAATTACAATTATTTTAAAAGTGCTTTTGAAAATGGAATAAAACATGTATTAAATACAACATAGGTGGGTACAGTATATGTCTCATTTTTTTTGTAAAATTTAATGGTTAACATAGCGCAATAGCAGGTAATGCATTTTTTCCGGCAAAGATGAGGTTCGTATTCCGGTGGAAAAAAATATTTTTTCGATAAACATATTTTCTTTAATTTAATTTGGATGTCTGTAGTGTTAACTTTGTGATTGAACATAAATATTATTTAAAAAAAAATCTTTGTGTATACCACATTCATTGTTTTTAGCCTTTACCGGTTTCGATATCACTTTAGCTTCGTCAGGACGGACGCTTTATTGTGTTCAGTTATTGTGTGTTCGTCTTGAAGGATATATGCAGTGGTATTATGATGAAGGATATATGGAGGTATATTAGACGTTATAAACATTCGATGTGGTTTGAATACACTGTAAAAAGTTTATTAGTTTTTGAAAATATGATTTATCTAAAGAAATGTTATAGGGATCTTTCAATTTAATGATTTTTATTGTAAATGAAGTTATCTGGAATGTGCATATGTATTCATATATAAATATAAATTAACAGTTATCTAGCACTATTTTAATGACCGGGAATACTAAATAGCGTATTAAAATCATTTCTACACCTTTATATGAGGAATTAAGCCATTAATCAAACGAGTAGTTAATTACATCCAGTTATTACTCAATAAATTAACCGTAAGTTGGTTCCGTTACGGGATTATATCACAGATTGATGAATTCTTCGGTCAATTCAATTTACCGTGACCACTTTCAATTGGGTGTAGGTAACGATATTTATGCATTATGTTTATTAAAATATTAATTCTTTTCGGATGAAAATAATTCATTAGGGTCAAGAGATTACCTGACCTGAATGCATACGTCACAAACGGCTGATCTTATCGCCACAGGAATAAACAGAGGAGACATGATTACATACACCGCGTAATTTATCAATATCTCCTTTCACATAAATGTGACAATTCGCGCAACGTTACTTCTGGTATCTGAAAGATAAACTCATGTTAATGCGATCGTTTGTAATGAGTTTCTAAAAGATAGGGATTAATTAAACTTAAGTATTATTTTACTCTCGGATTATATTAGTAATTAAATAAATTTAAAGTAATTATTAATTCACCAGACACACAACGCCGTTTACTTTTGTACTTAGTTCGTAAGTTGGGCATTTCGCGGGTTTTATGTCACTATTTCGTACAAAATATTTTACAGATACAAAATAAATACATTACATATTATAGTAAAATAAAAAAAACGTTATCAGATTTACACATTTAAACAAATTTTAATTTTAAAGAATTGACACAACATTCATTTATAAAGACCAATGTATACACTCATATGTTGATGCTTATTTTCCACGTAGTATTCTACTCCATCTGTATAGCAATATAAAACTAATTCTGAAAACTACGCCTGAAAATTATTTAATTTTTTTTTAAACTCCTTTTTAAAGCAGTTTAAATATATTCCGAATTTTATGAGTATGTTCAAAATTTTCAAGAACACAATATTGAATTATGACTTATCGTACAGCCTTACAACAGGTCGTAAGCCTATTAAAAAAACCCAAAAAGATTTTCATACCTACATTTCCATATAAAAAATAGCTTCGTCACTATGAGACATTAATAATACATTTTGATTAACGATATCCCCTCGGGAATAACTTCCAGTATTGTGTTCGTGAAAAATTTGAACATAGGTACTTAATATACGTATTATTGAAAATTGTCAATGCCTCAACGTTGTATTTTTTATGTACCAACCTATGAGGTTTACTTTTTATAATTTTCCAGTTATGTAATTTATATATGACCGATACAGCACATGCGCACTTCATTGCGTTTATTTACAAAATATATATTTACTTGTAGAGTGTCATGTACCTGTAATCGTGCATCACGTAATATCCTGGTTAGTCCTACTAGTAATACAAACATAACGTGTAAATAAATTACTGGTCTGAGTACAATACGTGAGTACACGTGTGCCTTATTGAGGACTTCTAAAATGAATTCAAAAAAATCTTTTGTAGTAAAAAAACGTGATTGTTACTATATAAAGCTACTTAAAACACTATTAGTAGATGAGTTCTTAGTTGCAATTGTAGTCTCGAATGGTTAACAGGAATATTATAAATTATTAAAGAAGTCATTCAAGAGAGTCAACATTATTATGCAATGCCGGTAAACTGTACAGGCACATTAAGTCAAGCTTGCGAAAGAATGATAACTAACTTACCATTAAGCCGTTTCCACCGGCGTTAGGCAGAGATGGCAACAAGGCATAATCTCTCTTATACACTTGAAAACCACTTTCACACATCCTACCATCATTTCTAACACAATATCTTACCATTTAAAACATATTTCACGCTAATCTCCGTCTTGTCGGTACTTGGGTCGCATATTGTCACATTCATCACTAACTATCATAGCTCGAATTTTTCTTGTCAACCATTTATTTTTATTTTGTTTTATTTAGTTTAGGACTTTATTATTCCGAATGTTTTGTGCAGAAAAATGTACCTAATAAGTGACTTAGGCCCATATGTAAAATACGAGTATATTTAAATAGTTAAAATAATAGTTACTCAGGCTCAATTTAAAAGCAAAATTTTAATAAACTTCGTTAATAGTTATTTGAACGTGTAAACACATGTTTACTATATACAATATTCGGTCAACTGCGTTGACCTTAGACCCCACGCACTTCACGCGTCGATTATATATTACATAAAACTTGCTGATAATATATATTTGTCATAACATAATCCTTAATTTTTTTTTGTTTATTATTTCTAATTTCTCTACAAAAAAGTAATCCCCGACGTGTTATACTCCTAATTTTAATAAAATGTTTTAACATTGTCTTAACTGTCACACCATGACTTTTTATCGGGGTCATTTACCTGTGTACAATATGTATGTTTAAAAATAAAAATATGAAGAAAGGTAAAAACGTTTAGAAGATTAACATCATTATACGTGCGTTACGGCTTTCTACATTCGTAGAATTTCCAAACCTACCTACCTGAATATTAAGTGGCCAGAATGACGAACAATCTCGATTCAAATAAACGCTTCGTTTGTTTTTCCTCGTTGGAGGACGCGTTAGGTCCCTCGCGGAACCCCCAAGGTCGTCAGCAAAGGTAAACAACCAGGTAACTACAGTGTGGTAAAAAGGGTAATTTAATTAGTGTACTAAGTACAACAGTCACGGTTGACTCCGAACTGAATACATAAGAGATAATGTTTGTCGAAATATTATGAGTATACTATACCTACTTAATTTACTAACCACATAAATTGAGCGCTTCTATTTATCACTCCATATGAGGCATAACCGTATCGGAGAGAAAAGTTTACTCTAGATTTAACTATTTTGAGTACGTTGATTTATGATTCATCTATTAAATGCTTACACGGAATTCTTTCTTCCTTTTCTCTTTCTTCTTTCCTTGTTCGATCGTCGCATACTTCTACTTCTAATCATCTACTTTTGCTTGTTTCACTATACTCGAAAAATAATTCATATTATTAAGCACACAAAAAAGCATGCATCAAGTCTTTTGACGCATGCTTTTTTGATATTAATAATACATTAGTTTATAATCAAATATAGGAAAATAGCAAATAAGGAAGACACAATTACTTTGTTTAATGAATTTGCAAACACATCACGGACTTAGAGGTCACACTATACTTCATACCCGAGCTCACTTCGAAGAAGACTAGTGACTAGTCATTGCAGTGGTCGATTTACAAAACGGCATTCATCCTTGACACTGCGCAAACTACAAAACTACTGCGAAAATACACGACGCACGCTTTGAGCCGAGGAGCGAATCGCATTATGTTATTCGATCTTATCGTACCTGGAAGGCTGGTTTTGTGGGCATTCTTGGTATGTGTCCTGACTATTTTGGAGCGTTAAGTGGAAAACAACTAAATAATGTTAATACAAAACAAATTATAACCGGCGGTCGATAGTTTTATGATATTGTGGCGTCTAAACAAATATTTTGTACCACCGTTTATATGTGATTACACTTGTTTACTTTTACTAATGGTACTTGAGACCTTTGTATAGAGATAACTAGCCCTTCCGCAATACATTGGTGTACGACTCTTTTCTAGACATTGGTTGAAGAATGGATATAAGACGCTACAGGAGAATTACTGAACCACCATCCCTATTGTATTTGGCAGCAAAATTGTCACAATCCCATTGCATTGCCATTTTTCACGTGCCTCTATGCTCTTTTTCCTTATTCTTATTTCACCCACAATATTTTTAACCTCCAGTTAATGTGTCGAAAGGATCCTCTCTTACATTTGCGTTTACATGTCTTCCAAAAATTTCATTAATCTATCTCTAATTTCATCTTCTTTTAATAGCTGTATCAAATGTATAAAAATAACTACATTTAATGCAGTTTTCATATGTGGGGCGAGTATTGAAGGCAACAGGAATAGAGGACGCCCGCGAAAGACCTGGCATGATCAGGTACTACAAGTATTGGAGGATGGCCCTGTTAAAAGCCTCAACATTCGTAGAAAATGTATGAGTGTAGCCGAAGCAAAAGTGGTGTGCCAAGATAGAAGAATATGGCGTTTTATCCTCTCTGCCTACCCCTGCAGTAAACGGCGTGATGGTTAGTTAGTTCACAACTATATTATTGATGGATATGGCGTTAACACTGTAGAGATTTTTCAAGAGGATCATTACAAGGATAAAAAATAAAACGTTATCTGTACTTAAATAATATTTTATATTTTACTAGTCAAGTTTCAGGATTATCAGAATCTCTTATTGTCAAGTAAAGTATTAAACTGAAGTATTAGTCAGTTTAATACATGATCTGTTGATGAAAGATTCCGATACTCTCGAAACTCGAGTAGTAAAATAAAATTTGACTCAAGTAGAGATAACATAGTTTATCCATTTAATTGTGTTTACAACGTTCTTCATTCTTCATAATCCATAATACAGTTTTCATCACTTCAGTACAAGGAGTTAGATTGAAGTTGTTAATCTCAAATAACTATTATGTATGTGGTATAATTCCTTTTATCAAAATACGGATGTTATATTTGATCACACCTATTTCTAAAACGTTACGAGACTCGTACTCTAAACGTAATTTTGAAAGTATGATATAGTGTGACGGATAAATTTAAAACTGATTATTCTTGTAAATATTGATAGTCTTATTTATTTAATCGCCGACCGAAAATTATGAAGGTTGAGTATTAATCAAAGAGAGCGCTGCTACATAAACAATAGAGAAAAATCCTTGAAACGTCACAATGATCTTTCGCTTTAAAAAACAATCGTTTAATTATACGCACACCCTCGAAGTTTGATCAAACACCGCATAAATAAACAATAGCTATTGATGCCATGACTCCATGCAAATTCACGTTTCGAAGAAACAAAACACCATGACACGTGTATTCATTATTACATGCTATATGTATATACAAATGAAAAAGTTGAATGATCAAATTAAGATAAAAAAAAAGTTACTTTAAATGTAACTACAAGTAAAATAACGAATAGAATTTATATTGTTTTGTTTAATCCAGGCTTCTTGAAATTAAATAAAGAAGATGAGGAAGTAGCCTAAGAGAAGAATCTCCATGACACACACCACAATGTACAGTACTAAGGTGATTTGGCAGAAAATAAACGAAATAGATTTCCCCTTATTACATCGGTTCTAATTTATTTCAACGGACGTGGGAAGATTGTCGCTGAATACTTATTCATTTTATGAATGCGGAATAAAATCATAGATTAAGATAGCCTCTACATAGAAGAAAGAATTTTGGTATGTATATTAACATCAACTCACTCATCTGCTTAAAATATTCTACACCTAGACGTATGATTCTGTAAAAGTTAAAACTTATATCATTCCTTTTAAAACTCGCTCAAAACAAGATAAATGATAAACTTAAATTGTTCAGGAATAATATATTTTATTTAATTTAAAACCTATACACATACATACGAAGGAATGGGAGAATTTGAGTCTTTAAGGAAATAACTTTTTTGGGAGACAAGTGCCCAAATTGAATTTGCAAATCAAGCGATCGGTATGATTACCACGGTAGTCGTTATCGAGTAAGCAAAGTATGAATATAAGAGAGACCAATAGATACTTCCTTGGTAATTTTGTACGCAAAAATACTACGCAAGTTAAAATATATCAAAATATTGACAAAAATGGAATCCACTCATATGTAAATAATTTGATCATCACCTAAGCAGTAATAGGTAAATAAATAAATGATTCAACCATCTACGTTTACATGTTGATTTTCATATCTCTTTGAAATACATTTGCATAAATAATGAATAAAGACGCTTGGATTTCCGATAAAACTCAGCACAATTATAAACTTGCTGAAGACAGCAATTTACGCACATAAATTATTTTTCCATTATGTGATAAGTCAGAAAGTAAGCAAACGCTTTTATGCTCGGTGCCCGCTAATTAGTATAGTAGAAACCTGTTTTGAAATAGTTTAAACATTAAAAACTCAATTTTATATCGTTAAAACCTTTATAAAGGTGTAGCCGATTTGCATACCTACATTTATGTAGGACGAGCGACCAGTTGGTAAATGAAATTCACGTAAAGTATATTGTATTTTTTAATATTACCTACCAATATATTTCAGTCTGGAAACATTAATATTAGACGCAAAATGGCACAACAGGGAATGCTTCTCTAGAGTACAACAGTCCTTTAGCAACAGGATTTGTATTTGTGCCTTTTGAACTTTGGGCTTATTTATGAATTTAGTATTAAACATTTTATAATAAAAACGACTCTTTAGTTACACTATTAACGTCTGTATTACACTGGTGTTGTCTTAAGACATTTGTTAAAAATAGAAACACTAAATAATAATCATTATAGTGAAAATTTTCTGTGAAGGAAAACGTATCAAATATTTTAATTTAAAAAGATTTACGAAATTACTGGGTTGCATTACAATGAGGAGTATTAACGATTATAAAAATAATACATATTCAATAAAAATTATATAAATGAAAAACTCGACAGAAGTTAGGTTATTTTTTTTCCAAATGTCAATAGCAGTTATACCAACCAAAGGCAAAAATAATATTTCAAATATCTCTAGCGCGGGATTTTAAAATGAGAATTTCCGTGTACTTTTGTGACAGAGTAGTATGTAATATTTTTACACAAAGTTTATTTTACATTGCATGCTTTCACTACATCACACTATTCCCAACTCGTTATTTTCTCGACATTAAAAATGAACTGCTATGTTCAATTTGAAAAAAAAGGGAGTAGATATCTCTCTTTAGTCGGTGAGCTCATAACTAAACTCTTATGGTTATCAGAACAATGTGTACCAACCAATGCCTTATTTATCGAACATGGTCTGTTTATTTCCTCGGGGATCGAATTCATACTCAACGTCATTCTATATTTCCAGACATCGATGTAAAAAGACTTTTCCGGCATTTCTTTTTACTTTTATTTTTTTTAAATTTATTTTTTACTTTTTATTTTTAAGTGTAAATCCTGAAGACTTGATGCATTCGTTCCACGCGAAGCCGACATATATATTTAAAAAATATTAATTTAATTAAACTAAATAAAACTTTGCAACACATAAACGTTGAGTTATTTTATCACTACTATAGTTTCGAGAGGAGCAGTCCCTCTCATAATCAAGTTGACAACCTATTCAGGTAGAGCAGCGGGTCGCGTAATGGGGAAGTTTTTTTGGGTAATTGACGGGGACAATTGGAGATGTGTTGAATATGATGTTATTCATAAGCGTTTTCTCGAAATTTACATTCTTTATGATGAACGGTTCCATTCTTTATAACATTCTGAAAAAATTCCGAGAAGTTATCATTTTTTAAGCAACGACGATGCTATTTTATTCTTGTATTTAGGTTTCTTTCGGATTGTTTGGTTTACTTTATCATGTTACACCACAAGGTAACTGCTATTTCAATATTTATTTTATTATCGTTTTTAACACAGATGAATCAATCTCTTCGAGACAGATTATCAACAAGTCGTCAATGAGCCTAATAAATTGTCATACACATGCTTTATTCATGGTGCAGTGTAAAAATATATTAAGACAATAAAGATGTTTTTTTTTACAAATACACCTTTTATTTGGTTAATGAAAATTTTTAAATGAGTTAATGATAAAGTTATTAAAACTACTGCTATAATACTAAAATATTTCTTCTCATTTACATAATAATTATATACGAGTATAACTTGGTATATAAACTATATTTAATTGCATTCGAATATATGAAATAAATTGATTTAGATACATAACATTAAAAAATATGATATTATGTGGATTGGACGTAGTTAAGCGAAAAGGATCCAATCCACAACATGGTCCAAAATAGCTTGATGTTAAATATCGATACTATCGGTCTGCAAAAAACAAATACATATTTATAATTTATATAACGCTTAGAACCAACCTGCATCTACGGCAGTTTAATTTTTTTTCATTATAAACAATCAAAAAAACAGCTGTTCGTTAAGTCTACCCTCATCTTCTACATTAAAAACACAAACCACCTAACAGCAACCAGTAACTCGCATTCACATAATACTAGACAAGCATTACGAAACCTTGACGAAATACCAAAAACTAAGACAACACATGGACAGAAAAATTACTCATACATAGGGCCTAAAATATTTAACATATTTAAAACAGACTTCCCGGAAATCAGAATATACTCAATTAATAAAATAAAAGCTTTAGCAAACAACTGGCTTACCTCCAAAGGTAGAACAGCAACTGAAAATTTACTTACTGTAATTGCGTAATAATGTCTTTAAATAAAAATATATACCTATATAAATTAATTAATTAATTAAGGAAAACAAAAAAATAATCTTAAACAAAACTTTAACCCTTTTTACATTAAACAATTATTCTACACATATTTACACTTGGACTTATGACTAACTCAACTTTCACTAACATTCCACTTGATACTCTATAGATACATAATAACTACCTTATGAAAATAAATACTACTGACGAACTCGAAAAAAATTATAATTGTGTGCTATAACGCCACTCTGGGACAGGCCTAGCCTAGTAAAGTGGCATAATCCACAAATTAAACAAAACAAAAAATGTGTAAATTATCTTATGTTTTATCTTATGTTCTATTGTTAAATTAGTATTAAGTATCTTATTTGTAAACAAGGATTTTAAATAAATAAATAAAAAAAAAAAAAAAAAATTTTTTTTATATAAACCTCGGAAAATACGCCTTAGCGTACTATTTACAATAAAAACGTATGAATATTTTACAAAGTCTTACAAACTTCAAACTTCAATATCTCTTAATTCGTGTGGATTTGGTCCTTTTCGCTTAGCTACGTCCAATTGGTAAATTTTGCATTGTGTAAATTGATTACTTAAGCCAGCTCATACAGATCATTAGCCCTGTACATGTTTCCCATATACATAGCTTCGTCTCTGTGAGACTTCTATAATTTATCTTAATTATAAAATAAATAATTGGGTATTATACACAGTTGACCGTTGACAAATATAAATAAATGTCAACGGTCAACTGAAAGACAGAGATGATCAGGTTGCGCTGGTACCACCCACGTATTACTAGAGCTTGCTGCAACTCGTCTCTGTGAGACTTCCATAATTTATCTTAATTATTAAATAAATAATTGTATTATACACAGTTGACCGTTGACAAATATAAATAAATGTCAACGGTCAACTGAAAGACAAAGATGATCAGGTTGCGCTGGTATCGCCCACGTACTTCTAGAGCTTGCTGCAAGACGTTTCCTCTAGCAATTGGAGAAATGAATTAATCTAATAATTGAACTAATCAATCGCATGATCCTTCGGGTTCCACGAATCAGAAACTCTCTCAACCGCATTAATCTTCCGAGTACCACCAGTTCAGGATACATGAATTAATCATAGGGTCTATTTGACAGAGGAGTTAACTTTATAAGGGTTTGAACAACGCCCCAGTTATGATTCAGGATAATAATTGCTTAACCGTTTAACCGTCTTAAAAATAAAAAATTCACGTCAAACATTTCTCAGTGTTCATTTAATTTAATGCAATGCATATCAATCAAATTAACTTACCCATATTCACGTAACACGTAGGTATAACTTGGAACATTTATTATCATACATGTGAAATTTTCAAAAATTTTCCGAAATACCTACAAATCAATTTTTTAAATTTAATTTAATGGTCATGTACAATAAATAAATCAACCGGCTCACGAATTTAATAATTTTTCACAATTTAAATTAACTACATGATTTTTTAAACATAAACATACAAAAATATAATATATACTGAAGCAGTTTTGAATTTCATGATTATTTACAATTGGAAGAAATGCACTTCAGTTAACATTAAGTATGATTAATTAAAAATAATAATATATTATTAAAAAATTATTTTATAATTATTCGTTATTTTTTTTATTGAAATTGTAGTCATTGCGGAACCATGTTCGTACAATCTTAAAATCTTGGGTCACAGCGGAAAATGTCCCCCCCCGCGTATATTTAAGATACATTAATTTTGCAGTTAAAGTTTTTTAATTTTGCATTATAAAGTTTCCTAGCAAATAAACCGTATTTTTAAAAATAGACATTAATATTTTTTAAATAAAAAAATTCGGTCCAAACTGAGTCTCTTAAATAAAAACGTCCTTGGTATTATAATCTTTAAGTTTTAAGTTTGACCTTTGGCAATTGTTTCAAAATTTACAAGTTCATAGTAATTTTTTTAATCAAGTCAAACGTACTGGAACCAGCAGTGGCAGGTTAGTTCATGTGTATATATTTTGGTGGTATGTGCTATCAACATTTAACTTTACGCAGTCTAATTTTAGATGGTCATATCGCACCAATAATTAAAAAAAAAAACTCAATCCCACTTAAAAATTATGATTTTTCCTTTCAATAGTGAACAGGATTTCAAAAACGGCCACATATCTTTGGCTTGAAACAAAATTTGTTGATTACACCAAACCTGAAAGATGAGATGTGTATTTACTTAGTAACGTCTCGCGAAATTTGAGATTTGTTTGTTAAAGAGATGGTGGAAGTTAAATTTACCTTCGTATTGTTAATGTAATGGGCACTGAACAGATGTTTAAATCAACACAACAAACTTCGTGATAAATTTCACTCAGTTCACAAAGTGTAATACATATATGTTTCTGAACACATTCATATATCGTAAAGGCAAATTTGTCTTGGCGCGATTGTCTTGTCCATAATAGGTATGACAAATTTGGCTGATGAATCATTGACCTAAAAAAATTGTGTTTGATATATGAGAAATAGCGTAATATAATAAAAAAATTTCCAACCAAAACGTTTTTAAAATTTATCACGCAATAAACAATTGATTGTATACTTCCGGTTAAAATAAAACATTCTTCCTATATCGTTGCGATGAACGCGAATTTAATATAATTTTGACGTGAAAGCAACATAAATTTCAAGCTGTTTCCGTTTTTTATATTTTTTGTTTTTACAAACGGTAATTTTTTTTGTTTGAATTCTTTACAAAGGTAAGTAATTTATGGAAATGTACATCCGTCCTGACTTATATGATACATATGGTATCGAAACCGTACATACAAGATTTTACATTTCGAAGAAGTGGCAAAAAATAACGAAAGTAGACTGAATGTAGTGGAGATGAGGTCACTTAGACGTATGAGTGACAAATCTATTTATGATAGAGCATAGTTAATAGATAATAGATTAACATAGTTAATAGAATTAAAAGAGGGTTGCTTGAACGAGAAAATAAAGAATGATAACTATATGACTCAAGTGTTGACGGCACCAAAAGAGAGGGCGACATCGGAAAACGTGGCGTGACCAAATTAATCAGATATTGGAAGATGGTCCTTTTAGGAGCCACAACAATATCGGGCTTGTATGGGAAGATGCATGAATGTGGACGATGTTTAAAGCGGTGAAAAATAAAATAAAAAAGTTTATTCTTATTAATTACATAAAAGAATATAAAGTCATTTCATTTTCATATAAAATAGCAACTTTATATTTCAAATATGATGCACCAGATGAGATAAACGACGCACAATAAAGGCACTATTAACATAGCAATTTTTTTCTCTTGAATGTATGCGGCATAAAGAAAAAACACAAAATATGTACATCTCTCCTACAATACAAATACACGACATAAACAAACATTCGTATTGGTTCTCTATCTGGATTTGCCAAACCGTGTAAAGCGCTGTGTCAATAGTGGTTTAGTACTTATATTGCGACCGCAGATATTTTCCGTAGATAGCTATAAATCCATTATTGGATTTATCGACCGGCCGATTGACTGGATGGACAAAGGGAATACACGCCATCCACGCTTTTAAAATTGTGGGTGTTTCTGAAAGTATGGTCGTTTCACAAACACCACGCAAATGTTTGCTTTTTAAATTAAATTACAATAGAGTTAAAAAGAGACGAACGGCAAAAGGGAAGAATAGGCGCGGCAAGTATAGTGCTACGATCCTTGTACACTTTGGTGGGTTGGAGACGAGAGTTGGAAGGTTGGAAGAGAGAGCAAGAGTGCTAAGCTTTTTAAGTCAGTCTACCAAACATCAAAAGCCGAGAGAATTCGTTTGAACGGCTGAAATGAGGTTTGCGGGGTAGTGACATTAATATAATCTTGGATGATTAACGCACATTTTCAAAAAAATTTCACCCCAAAGAAAAAACTTATTAACTGTTTGGAAAAATAAAAAAACATAACGACAATATTTTTTTAGTATCCGCATTTCACACTTTTTTATAGCTAATTATGATGGTACTAAAAAATTATATTGAAAGTTGTTCAATACATCGTGATTACAACACAGACCAAAAATATATAAACACGAATAATTAATATAATTTTCTTGATACGCGGTCTGCTTCCACGACTGGTTTCTTGGCATTTGATTTGTTTAAAAAAATTACTACGAGAAAATTTGAAACAATTTTACAACAAAAAGAAATTTTGAATTTTTTTTATCAAATTCGCTTCTGTAATTAGACCTCTTGACCTGTTAAAGCATACAAATTAAAAAAAAAAACAAATTGAGATTCAACTCTTGCAGATTTTACGATTTAAAAAAAAGGTATAACTAAATATTCTCAAAAAGTATTTGCTTTGAACATTTCATTATTATTTCAACGTATTAGGGAATAAATCACGCTTATTACAAAAATACATTTTTACTTAAAAACTCGGTTGGAAATTAAAAAAAAAATTAAAAAAACAACCTCTATTGTAAAATTATATTTTGTTTACTAGAGATTTATTGTGCAAGAATAAATAATTTAACTGTAATATAAATGTGTCCTAAATATTCGCAGCTTCTGCTGTGACCCGACCCTTCGCCTAAAGAAGGGGTTTAATTCATCTCTGTTCAACAACATAAACTTTTTTTTATATTTTAGCATTGGAACGCACATTCCTGAAGGTTAATAACTTATGCGTTAGATTTTGTGAGGACATGCGTTTTCAATGTCTAGTTATACAAAGATTCTGATGAATTATTTTATATTAAGATGGACATGTTTTTAGGCCTACCTAAAAATCATGATTCTTTGAGATGAGGAATTTAACTTATAGGCATCTAAACAGCGAAAATGGAGACCCTTGAATATCCTTTGCTGATGGACCTCAGACCATTTTAGGACAAGTGATAAAAATAGTTAATGAAATAAAAATAATTTGAAGAATTAATTTCTGCACAGCGGCATATATTCGAGGATAAAAAGTGGTTACACCAAGGCGAGACTTGGATTTTAGTTTTTTATCAAAGTACAAAGAAAAGCCATTATCCAGTAATATTTTTAAATGAACGAATAATTAATATCGCTGCTTAAATTTAAATATAGTTTAAGAAGCTCACAGAAAATCATTGGATATCGCCACAAAATAACAATATAGTGCTTTAATGTGTCTTTTAAAAAGGATTCCTTGATTTACCTATAAATACCGAATATTAATCTCACGATCCGATCGTTTAAACATGCATGTGTATGCATATGTATTAACACGCGTTCGTGTTGAAATGCTGCACTTATAACAATAAAAGCTTTTCTTTGTAATTTTTATCTGGGTTGTGTCCGTTCTAATTGTATTTTTTGTTGTATAGAATCCGTCCTCAGATATATCCGCAGATGTACCGATTAAATATATTTTAAAAATTGACCGACCAGCGTAATTATTACGGGTTTTTAAAAAGGCCTAACTCCCAACAGCTGCCCGCGTGCCTGCTCGCCGTTACTGCCACCACACGCCGGGGCCAGATGCGCATTGAAACCTCTGTGGAAGGAATATCGGCAGTTAGTTTGCACGTTTTAATGGTCAAAAGAGTGATTGATATCAAACAGCTTTTGCCATGGACTGTGGTCGTCCGCATTTTGGTGGAAGGGGGTTACGTTTGTTTTGTGGGAGAGTTACTGCATGTTATATGAATGTACTTATATCAACGGATAATAATCAGCTGTGACATTCCAGTGTGGATCAATAGTAGTAGTCAGTGGCAGAATAGAAAATTTGATCACATTATATTATTGATGGATTTGGCATTCACATTGTAGAGAATGATAGATTATTAAAAATATTTAATTATATTAAGGTACTATGTTATCTCTACCTATGTTGAAACTTCACGATGAGAGATTCTGATTCTCTCGAAACTAATATTGAAAAAATAAGATAATGTTTTAAAAACTCAGGTAGACATATAATTAAATATTTGATCATTTTATTATGAACTAATATCCTTTTTTAGCCCCGTAGCAACCAAGTATATTTTAGATAGATTTTTTTCTGATCTTCTCTGCATTTGATTCAACCCATTTGTTTACTATAATATATGTATAATATCACAAACCTACGTTCCAAAATATCAATTATACAAAAAATGTGCTTTGATTAAAAAATATATTTTGTATCGTACATGTTGTATTAAAGATATTCCGTATTTAATACAAAATAGGATATATTTATTTATCCTGGCGTAGCCTATATAACGTGTTTTGTTCAAAGGTTTTTATGATACTTTGTAATATACTTTTTATAGCTATTTGAAAATGAAATAATAAGTGTAGGTATTATTTACGAAATGTATAATCAAAAATACGCCCCGAGTCCACTTGTAAAAGAATACTCATCACGGATAAAAGTCTGTTTGGCAATTTATCAAATGACAAATTATATTAAAGGTATGACGTCAAAATGCATAATATGGTAATGTGTATTCTTCATATCTTCATACTAAATTCAGCTTTTTTATGTTTGTCATTTGCTTGAAGAAAAACGTAATCTTTATTTGTTGTGACGTGGCGCACTTAAATTAAGCTTTATTTTATTTTATTCTTAAGTGTGTCAGTATAAGTGTATTTATTTATTATTATTATACACTTAAATGTAGATATTTAAAGAATTTATGTCGCGCTCTTAAAATAATTTGAGTGGAAATAAACCAAAACACCATATTATACACTAATTATAAATGAAACCTTGAGATTAAATTACCAACTACTGGAAAATTTCTGCCAGAACAATTCTATTTGGAGTGTCTCTATAATAAATTCGTAGCTTTGTACATCTACATTGAACATCATATCAATTAGTTTGTGCTTCAAGTGCCCCTAGCTTACAATCTCAACAATAGACATTGGTTATAAAAAATATTTAAATCTATCTTTAAAAAGTAAAGTCGATATTCTTGAAAGTCTTTAACATAATTAGGATCTCTCATATATGTGCAGGTACAAGAATTACATTATTAAAGCGGAGAAACTAATGAGTAAAAAATATAATGTGTTTTATATAATCTCGAAGTAGTAACATGAATTAATATTAAATTTATCATGAGCTTTATTTACATAACCATTTTTTCATTTTTAATTTCTTTCATCGGGATGACTAAAAAATTAGGAACCAATGATATTAAACAAAAAACGAAGAAACCTTGCATATGTAACATTCGAAGATTGTATTTGAAAATGAAGATAACAGTGATATTCCTTATAATTACGCAATTTCGAGACGGAGTCGTTGAGTTCTTTATCTGGGACAAACGACAAAGAAAGAAGCAAAACAGAAAGCAACAAAGGACTGCTGTGTATTTCCAAAAGTGTGTTTCTGGACTTTATAAAATATGAGAGGACAGAGGTGTATAAAAAAATATGAAAGGACAGAGGTGTATAATAAAAAGTGATTAAAATACAATTATGTATAATACTCTCATGTACATAAGATTCTTCTTATTTAGATAGAGGACCATAATATCAACAACTTTTGAAAATAGGAAATATCAACTTTCCGCTTAGCTAAAGCAATGAAATTTTCAATTTTTGTATACTTTTTACGACAATGCAATATTACTTTGTTTCCATGATTTGTTAGACATTTTGAGTGGTTTAATTAATTTTCATACATTGTAAAGAGGAAATAAATAAATAAAAATATAAACAATAAATTTTTGAATTGTCTAGTTAAGTTATATATTATTCATAGAAAAAATATTGATTCAAATGAGTGTTATTTTTGTTATTGTGTTTATTTTTGTTACTATTGGCTAAAATTCTAGCAATTTATTGTCTACTAGATAGTTTCAAGCAAACTTATAAAAGTGTATGATCATTTTTTTATGAATAGAGAAGTTGAGTATTTTTTCAATGAGTAAATGAAATTTTGAGTAAAAGACAAAAGTCTGAGAGTAAGATTAAGATATCTTAAAAACTAACAAAGTTATATAATTTATTTAATTTAATTATAAATTTGCGTTTTGCCTGAATAATATTGTTCCGTCCGGTGGAGTCGCGTGACGTCATCTCTCGTACCAGGTGTACATCGCGGCTCGTGCTCCGGCGCCCGATCATGCGGGCGCGTGACGTCACAGGCAAATTGGAGGACAATACTTAAAATTCACTAATTTAAATATTCTTTTTCTCGTGTATTTATTTTCAGATTTCAACATTTTTTTCATGAATTTTTAGTTTTGGCGTATTTTTTAGTTAGATGTTACAACATATTATGTTATCAGCACTGTGAAACTTCTCATTTGTTTGTTTCCTAATCAAACATAATAATTTCGTTGTCTGTCTGTCTGTCCGTGCGCCTGTTTATCTGTCTGTCCACACACAAAAAACCAAATTAAACGGCCGAATTAAACCCGAACCGGCCGCTCTACGCGTATATATATATATTATATATATATATATATATAGATATAAGATAAATATATATATATATCTATATATATATATTATATACTCGGGCTTAGCAGACGCCAACCAGTGTTCCGTCATTTTTTACGGGTTACAGAGCTAGCTGCCTTTACTAAATTATTATTATTTCCTACACAGGTGTCTTTCGCCATCGCGATCGTCAAAATTGTGACGACCAAAATCAAACTCGTCTCATTCATCGCGCGTAGGTACTGCTAGGCACCCGCGCCGATATTCGCGCCATTGACTTGCGCTCGCTCGTAGGAAGATCGCCGCGTTTCCCAATGGCGCGCGGTGCAGCCGCGGAGCCGCCCGGGCCGCACAAGCAGGAGGCGTGGGCCGGGTGCCCACAGCCGACGGGATACTTTTGCCATTCACTGTTTGTATTCGACTTAACGACAAATAAACCGACCGCCGTCACCAGGTGTGATTCACGCGCGCTCTTTTTCCGCGTCAAGGATGTGTGAAATTTCAAAGCAAACAAGCATTATCGTCAACGGTGCGCGAGTCGCTCGCACCTTTTGCGCACGTAAATGTCGGGATGGCTCCGGTAATGGCGGAAGCATAAGGACACGGCCGCGGTGGCCTCGCTAGGTAAAGTGCCGTTCTTAAACAAATTTTACATTTAACTGAGATAAATTATGGAAGCCTCACCGAGACGTGTTGTTTATATGCGAAGCGTGTATGGAAGACTTCAAAATGTGGCCACAGGGTTTACGGCCTGTATTAGCTGTCTTAAGTGCAATACAACATTCACCAATTCCACCATAAGAACATCCAGATCAGATCCAACATTTTTAAAGTTGTATATATGTTATCGAAAGATTTGGCAATTACTTCGTAGTGCACCATTTTTAAAACATGATTTAATTTTAAAACATAGTTTTGAGAGGACCAGTCCTTCTCATCGTAAGTTATAACAAAGTTAAAATATATATATTTTTTATATATTATGTTTTTAACTGTTTTCTTTAAAATATTTGAAGGAACTATGCTATAGCCGACTACGGTCGAAAATTAGTGATTCCCATGACACGGTATACATACCTCTATTTTTTTAAGGTGTAGTATTAAGAAATATTCTTTTAAATGTATACACATATTACGATATTCTTCTGAATTTTTTAGCATATGTCTACACTAGAATACGTCTAAAAAAATTATTTTAAAAATTTCAATTACTTTTATAGACAAGTTTATATGTTAACAAAATTCATTAATCGCGTTATTATAAAATAAATATAAAAATATTGTTACAATCGTAAATTACTGCCCTAAATATTTTTTATCGTTGCTCTAATAATTTTTTGAAAAAAGGCCGAGGAGTGTTGCGGACCATCAAGATAAAAAAGCTCGAGTATTATGAGAGGACCGGAGTACAGTCTTGATCAACTCATCATATAGGAGAAAATATGTGGAAAAAGAAGCGTAGGAAGACGCCGCATCTTATGGCTGCCCGACTCGAGGGAATGGAAGCGTAACTCGACTGAGTTGTTTCGTGCGGGGGTGACGAGTCGTGATCGTCAATATGATCGCTGATAGAAAATAGAAGTAGAATAATTTGTTACGTCATGAACCCCGCTACTCTCGGAATGACGACATTTTTACAATGGTGGTTGTTATCCCGACACCCAAAACTAGACAACATGTAATTATACAGGGCGCCTCATAGTCAACAGCAAAAACTTTGGAATCTTCTTCATGTTAAATATTGAATAGAAAATACTCTTACACTCAGGGCGAAATTTCAACATGAAATATCAAAATAGAAAAAAGAAAAAAAAATGCTCTAGAGCTCTCTAGAGACTAAAAAATATTGATTATATTATTTTTACATATCTACTTTTTTATTTAATTATTTACAGCAACATGTTTCAGAAAAACCTTTCCAACGTCACGGTGTTGTATAACTGTCAAAATATCAGAATGAAATGTCTTGTGTTTCTTGTTTTTCTAAATTAATTAAAAATTATTTTTAAATATTATGACTGAAGTTCTTGATTACTCGCAATTATTGGAATTTTTTTAGAATTGGGCTAGTAGTTAAATATAATTGATTATTATTTTGTATAATATTTTGTTTACTCTTACATGCTTTACTAATTTCTAATGATTCTAAATTATTCAATTTCAGACTAAAATTATTTATGTGTAAAATAGAAAGTCCTAAATTTTTTTCAAAACCGTGATCATTTTCTAATAAATGATTTGCAAATTCAGAAAAACCATGATTATTCAGACATCTTAAATGTTCTTTAACTCGTATGTACATTGAAATTTGGACCAGTTTTTCCAATTTAAAATGCTGTACAATTTTACACGACATTTTAAATTTACTTCTCTAGAGACTCACTGATGACAAATATTAAATTAAATAAAAAAAATCTAATTTACTTCGGGTAACTTAACATATTTGTGAAGATTTGATTTGTTTTGACATTTCTCTGCTGCAACTGTGCAATACAATCATAGCTCTCCAAATCTCTAGCAAAGCCGGATAATAAAACTAGTAATCAATAAACGAGACTTGCTAATATATAACTGTTAAAATATTTTCTATCAATGTTTAATCTTTATCTGAACCCTGTTTCTAGTATGTACTCCAATTATTATCAGGCAGCAAGCAACACAGATGCGATGACATCACGGGCCATTTTGTACACCCAAGTAAAGTCTTACAAATGGCACATAAATGTCTAAAATATTATAAGCTCCAGACATTATGTAATTGGCGATCGGAAGAATCGAGTTTCGTAGAATCTCGAACAAGAAATAATCATAATAAAAATGACGTCAGTCATAGTTGATCTGGAGAGATACATTTTTTACGCCAGTTTGACGATATCGCACCCCCGCTCAAATAGTGTCGCAACTCAGAAAAACATATTACGTTACGTAACACTGTTTATGTTTGGTATGCTTATAATTTTGGTTAATATTACGATGACAATAGTGCCCTCTAGGGACGAACAATTGAACTTTATGCATATGACGCTTTCTGAGACAAGATTTTGAAGTATTGTCAAACTAATGGTGCAATAAAATTGATTTTTTATGTTTTTGAGTTGTGACACTATTTGAACGGGGGTGCGATATGGGAGTGAAGGCGGTGATGAATGAATAAATAATAAACAGGTGGGTACCTAACAACTTATCAATGAATATGTATTTTAAAATTATTGTCCAACATATATAAATAATGCAATTATTTGTTATTTTATTTATGATGGTTAACTATGGTGTTATTTTAAGTTGAATTGCAGCAAATACCAGATTTTCATTCATTTTGTAGGTTACGATAAACTGAAAATAGTTGCCCTAAAGTTGATTTATGATTATACAGGGTGTTACAGAGCTAGTCGACAATACTTTTACAGGAAGTTTCCTGACATTTGTGTATAGTTTTCTGGGATATTCTGCCGTGTATATGTGACCTCTCTGGCCGACGTTTCGGATCCCATTGTAGGATCCATCATCAGAGCTGATGTGATCATCATGTGAGGGGATCCGAAAAGTGGGCCAGAGAGGTCACATATACACGGCAGAATATCCCAGAAAACTATACACAGAAGATTCTGAACACCCGTGAAAACCTGAGAACATTTCTAAGTTTCTAAGTTTCCTCCCTTCATTATGAGTCGAAAATGTTCACGCAACATCAATAGTTATGGAGATATGCAATATCAAAGTTGCATTTTTTTTCAATAATATATCTGTTTTTTTTTTTAAAACGTTGAAATATCATTAAAGTAGCTTACAACGATTATGAAAAATTCATTCGTTTTTATATAAGTCAAAATTTTTATCATTTTATTTAACCTGTGTTGAAATGAATGAATTTTGAATAATTGATATAAGTTCCTTTCATGATAGTTCAACGTTTTGCAAAAAAAATAAATAATCAGAAATATTGAAAAAAATATGCAAACTTTGATATTGCCTATCTCCATAACTATTGATATATTCGGTTTGTTGAATATTTTCGGCTCATAATCAAGGCAGAAATCCACCTGTAAAGTATTGTGGACTCTGTTACATCCTGTATATTAACATTACTACTTTATTTTACTGTATATCTATGTCTAAAAAGATTTCCCAGGTCAAAGATAGACATACTATCTTGTCCGAAAGGCCAATGTAGCGTCTAGCGCACCGACATGAATATAGTCTAAAAAAACTGGTGATGACTAAATAGAATGTATTCTCTGAAGGTATAAAGATTACACAGGCTGCAAGAATAAATAATTTGAAATGTAGTTTATCAACTTAACATCCCGATATTCGTAAGTAGATAAACCCATAGATTCACATTTTGAACCACGGATTTACAAATCCTAGTAGGGTTCTAAATGTGGATTTAGCGGACTTTTTGTGAACAAAAACAAGCCCGAAACTCGTGAAAACAAAATCTTATCGGAAATTGGAGAAAAGTTTCGAAGGCATTTGAAAGGATTTATTTATAAGTACATATTTACAAAAATATTATTTGTGTAGAAATATACTCCAAAGGCTTATTGATAAAATATTATATATATTTTCAGAGGAAAGAAAGCATATACCTATATAATATTTCTTTATCCTTTTTTTATTTTCTTTGGTATACATATATTGCATTCTGTCTCACTATAAAACTCTATGTTAAGACAGGAAAAGTTTACAATTTTAATTTGATTACAAGCAAGTACCTTATATATAAATTAGTTAAAGAAAAAGATCAATCATCGTCTACATTCTGCAACAAAAACAGCGTTTACATGAAATCATCATTACCCTCATATAGTATGTTAGACCTCTTTCCATTTAAAAAACACAATCGAATTAGTACGCGTAAGTCGTGCGTACGAGGCACATTGCTTCGCTGTGTTGGTGTTATACCTGTAAACACCAACACACCAAAACAATGTGCGTCGTACGCACGGCTTACGCGTACTAATTCGATTGTCTTTCTTAAATGGAAAGAGGTCTACCTGGCTTGACATTTAGATTGTCATGTTTCGATTGTCATATTTCGATGAGTGTCTCAATAAATGATCAACCAATCTCTCTTATCCAAATTTTAATCACTATTTTTACATTTTTTGGATACTGAAATTTTGAAACATTTTCCAGCATTGTATTGTATAGTTTAGGACCTAGGTATATAAAATTTCTTTATCCAGTTAAGAAATTTTATATAAATCTTTAGTTACTGGACTCGTGACAAAAGATTCAAAATGCTTTTATAAATAAATAAAAAAGGCACGAAACACGATAATTTTTAATAGAGTTATAGTAATTAGGTATAATTTTTTTTATTATCTTTCATTTAATTTAATTTATTTTTATTAATTAAGTATTTATATAAAAAATTATTGATGAAAAAAAATACTTAATATAACATATAAAATTTTATTTAATGATACATTATTATCTTAGCAATATATTAATCCCACAAAAAAGTTTTCACTCGTGCTTTGGAGGAGAATTCACATTTTTAAGGCATAAAATATATCAGTTTGTGCACAATAACAACAAGCATAATTATAATTAATATCTTCCTGTCAATATCCACCCCACACCCCCTCCACGAATGAGGTCGTGCTCCCATCTAACCTGCTTATGGAGCAATTATTGCGCGCCCATCCTGACAAGGATACAGTAGTGGTAAAACAGAGAGTGCTTGTTAAGCAAATGAACAACTAAGCTCTCCAAGAAGTATAAACAAAAGACTAGCATTCCGCTCTCGGATGAAAGTGGACTCTTGTCTCTTGGGCTATTAATATCCCGAAGAGTCCTGAAGCCCTTCAGATTTGATTTGCGGCGCGTCCACACCAGGCGGATTCTCAAGATTAGCAGGGCACAAGGACATGGCCGCAGGAGCGAGCAGGAGCCGACTACGATGAAAACATGTTTGATGTCTACAACCAGGCCCGAGATCGCGTGTCCTTTCGTAAACAAACCACACCTAAAGATTCGCATAAGGTTTGTTAACTTTTAAAGGACAATAACATTTTTAAGTAATATTGTATGCTTCCTTTAGTAAGAGAAAAATAATATACATGGGCATCATCGACCGTCGACACTTATACTCGTAATTGAACATTATATTAGAGGGGTTTAAAGAAAATGCAGTAATATCCCAATGAAATGTTTCTGAGATAAATACAAAAAACCTGTCGCTACTCGGGAAAATTTTTCTGGAACCTATGAAACCTACATCTTATTGGAAGTAAGTTTTTTAAGACTATTGCCACCTCAATTTTCCTTTTAAATACTTACAAAATAGTGAACACAGCTGCTTTTTCTATTTACGTAACTCTATATTGCTGTCTTTGCTATGATGTTTCAGTAAAAAATTGTATAATAAAGTAATAAAAACTATGTTAAATTTATTAATCAATGTAGTATGTACCTATAGTTGACATCGTTTAATGGAGAAAAATAATTTTTCATATCGAACCAATTTCGTGATAAAATAAATGATAGATGCCGACATATTCAATTGAAAGCTTAGTCATAAACAGCAAGTAATTCGATAATGACGCGGCCGATAGCTAATCCGGGTAGTATTTAAATTGCGGCAACTGCGGTGTGCCGTAAGCGGCATCCTTGTATCGATTGTTTATTGTCCGATGTCGGCCTGGTCGATCGAGTCAATTGAGTCATATACAGAAATTTTATGATGATATTTTGGTGGCCAGCGTTATTATTTTGTTCTTTCAAGATGCTAATCGTTTTCATGTTAAGCGTTTTTTGTTTCATGTCAAAAGAAAATTATGGTATGTATCAATTTTTCGTGTTATATATGATTCACTGTACCATACTCCATGAATAAGCAAGCATAGTGAATCATTATATTTTTTTTATGGCAAGCTATGAAGAGAAAAGTTTAATAATATCTGTTAAATATTTTTGTGTACGTGTATCGAAGTATAGATAATCAAAATATTAAAAAGTTACATATCGTCGGCGTCAGTGCAGGACCTTGTAAATACACGAGACTTATTTTTACAGGAGACACTTACTACTGCATTCAAATGTACCATTATGTACTAAGAAGCTTTTAGATTATCCTATTTTACGGACCGAGTATATTGACTAGCAACTTGAATTTTTGTCACTAGATGGCAGGATGGGTAATTTAACGATTTCCATCAAAAAAGTGTTTTAACCAAAAATTGTAGATACAAGGTTCTGCACTGACGCCGACGATATGGAAAATGAATAATAATAAAGTACCTACTTAACATGAAAATAAATTTAAAAGATAACTATATGTAAAAAAGGACCTGGTTATTTATAATAATTATTATTTCTATAAATTATATTTATTTAAAACCTTATTAAACTTATTTCTTACGAAAACATAAATATTGTACACACTACTTGAGATTTAAAACACGTCTTTACTTATTACCAACATGAACGTATTAAAAGTGACGTTTTTATCTGCTTCATAAATATTTTCCTTAGTGAATAGTATACAACATATTAGAGCAGAATGTCGACAAGAAAACATTTGATTACATTCGGTCGAGAGTATAAAACGCAGTTGTTTTTTTTTACCACCCAGCATGAGTCATACAATATTGTGTATCTGCGCAGTACTCCATTAAAAGGATCTCACTAGGTTATTTATGGTGCAAAATCATTAACATTAATGACCTAGCATAGAGTGTTACTTTCCTCAGGGAAGTTCGATTAATTTATTTTCTCTGTCTTAAGACCGAGAGATTTATAGTTTATAATTAAAATTGTAATCAATATTCTTGTCGCACTGTTGTACTTTTCGTATGGGTATAGAAAATGATAAATTTTATGATCGATCGTCTTTTGTTGTCGAGTTAAAGTTGAATTATTTTCTAAAACACTTAAAACAAGTTAATGATAAAAAATTTTACTGCAATATTTATTTTACTTTACGACCAATAATACAGTGAAAGTCAACTGAACAATGCAACTTAACAATAAACGAGGAAACGAAGCCACGGAGCTTCGATCTGCACAACAGAATTTTTAAATTTATTTATTTATATACTGGGAAAATAACAATTATAATTGTCGGAATTGTTCACATAAATATTATAACCTATAACAGGATGGAACAGAGCTAGTCCACAATACTTCGTAATACGAATAGTTTCCTGCCTACATTAGTAGTCGAAAATGCGCACGCAACAATGTTGTAATATCACTAGTATTGGAGATGACCTACGTAAAAGAATGCATTTTTTTCAATATTTCTGACCTATTTTATGTAAAACATTGGAATATCATTAAAGTTACTCTTATCGAATACGAAAAAATCATTTGCTTTTATAAAAATCAAATAAAATGGTTAAGACCTTGCAGAAAATTGAACAGTATCGTATTTTCCAAAACTTCATGTATTATTTTTCTTAGTCCATGTATACTAATTTTTGCCGTTGCATTTATTCATTGATCGCTGATCAGTTTTATTGTGTTTCTATGCACTGCTCTTGTAAAAGTGAACTTTTTTGGGATCATTATACAGTATCATTAATCAACGCATTCAAAATCACCATCATTGGTCACAATAAAGAATTTTTACTGACAAGATAGATATCTAAAGTCAGTACATCATGTAGATATTTCGAAAAAAAAGCGAAATTAAATATTTATCTGACATAATACTGAAATACCTATTAAAAACCGAAAAAATAATATAAAGAACATATAAAATATAGGTATTGTGAAAAATATCCATGTAAACATATTTTATTTAGATTTATTTCGTATGAATTCTAGTTACAGCTTTTTCAAATTACTGAATAGGTATTAGATACCAAATTACATCGTTGGTATCTAATCCCGACTTGTAAAAATGTAATATTTCAATAACCAAACAAAATATTTCAATAACCTAACAAAAACAGTGTACAGATTCATAAATATGGAAAACCACATACATACAGGGTTTCTCATAGTAGCAAAAAATTCTATTTTCAATTTGTGCAAGATTTTTATAATTTTATTCGACTTGTTTTAAAGCAAATGAATTTTTCATAATCTATACAAGTTACTATAATGACAATTGAACTTTTTGTAAAAAAAAAGTCAGAAATATTGAAAAAAATATAATCCTTGATATTGCATATCTCCATAACTATTTATATTATATTTCATGGTTGCTTGAACATTTTCGACTCACTATCAAGGCAGGAATCCACCTGTAAAGTTTTTGCAACTAGCTATGAGACACTCTGTGTAGTACAGACTTTATTCCACAGATATTGGATGGTAGTCCTGTTAGATGCCTCAATAGCCGACTTGGCCGGTTGCCCTACTGACAAGCATTGCTTAGTGGGGCAATAAAAATACTATTGCTTCCAACGGGAAAAAATAGATGTCTACTAATTTAAAAGAATACAAAAAAAAAGATTACTATGGTGTAACCTGTAGAGCAATCTATTGATGTATCTAATTTGTCTCACATATAAAATTTTACAATTTAAATAAAATGAAAAAATTCTAATTAATCATATTATTGAAGGATTTGGCGTTTACTTTGTAGAAATTATTCGTGATGACTGATAATTATAAATTAGATTAACATAGATACGAACAATGTTAAGTATAGTAATCATTAATTCCATTCATTCATTATTAAACTTCTCCATCCGTCGCGCGAAAGGCTAATAAAATGAATAATAATTTTGAATGTTTGAAAATTAATTTGGAAATTTCGAAAACTCGGGTATTAATTTCATGAAAAATTAAAAACGACTTTTATCAAAATATTTTAAAATTTATTTAGTATTTAGTATTTTTCATATCTCCCTTGCCGGCAGTGAAATATATTATTTTAAACCCTGGCGATTGGGCGGAGGTTCGGGGTTTAATTTGTTTTTTTTTACGAAATTACGGACGTTATACGAAGTTACGGGGACAGACAGATAGACAGACGGACGGACGGACAGACAGACAACGAAATTATTTAATTAATTACATCCAGTAACTCCTTTTCTCTTTTCTCGATATTCCCGTTACAACCACCCATACACCATTAACTTTTTCAGTACCTAACCATTATTTATTTAAAAAGCAGTGAGTTTGACACTTCACTTGTCAATGAGAGATTCTCATTCTCTAGAAACATAAGTAGTGGAAATATAAAATATATTAAACTCAGTAGAGGTAACAAAGTTGATATAATTTATAATAATCTGTCATTCTAATATTTATTTCTAATGCCGTAATGACGCATTTCATTCCAATCGAAAATAGACAATTCATTGGTTACAACAAAAGGAGTTTATGAAACAGTCGTATATCATAAGAGAACGCGTCTCGTAATTCAATTGATTCGACTCAATACAAGTGTGCAAAGGAATAATATGAAACGAGATTGATATTAATGCCTTTAAAGTCAAAAGGTGGCAGATAAAAAGTCAATTAGAGAACTGACTGAATCAAATGTCACGTAATTACAATTGATGAATCCAACCACTACAAATTCTAAATTATGGAGGTATTTTTCGAGGCTTTAATTAATCGATTAATTTATCGAATTAAATAACAAAAGAGGTACGGGCAACATTATTTAATTAATAATAATAATAATTGGATCATTTATATAGCGCCGCTTTCGTGAGGACTTACCTCAAGGGCGATTAATTGATATGAGTTAAAATTCTTACCGGTGTTTTATGGTGATAAAAAGGCAGTGTTGTGATTTAAAGCCATTCATAATAACTTACATATACACCTTACATATTCACCAAAAATGGATCCTTATGCAGAGAGTGAGATAAACAGAAAGAAAATACACAATATTTGACTTATTTACTACTACTATAGTTTTGAGAGCAGTAGTCCCCCCCATCATCGGGTACATCAATTAATACCATTTAATTTTCAGTTCAATCAATATAAATTTTAAATAATTTTGTAAATCTGTTGGAAGGAGAGAGCTTTTTAAGCCATTAACGGGAACAAGCCTAGGATCGGAGAAGTGTTTTGAAATGATAGATAGTTCGTGTTTTTTCAGTATTTCTTATGCCCAGACCATTCAAAGATTCGGATTAACCAGCGCCTCTGGTCAATCCGAATGGCGGTAAGCCAGCAGCCTCTTACCTAGTCGGGGCGGGTTTAATTACAATCACAAACATTTTGTCATTTTAATAAACCTTCTTTCGTTATCCCACATGTTATTTGTCCTTAGATCTAGTACCTAACTGAAAGGAATTAATCTCGTATTAGATGGGTTAGTTGGGGCTAATCAATATTCTATTTACTACGGATACATGGATAAGTCACACATTTATTTCTAGCTTTGTAGTTCTTGACTATTTAGAACTGTCTTATGTTCCCTCATACATGAATTTTACAGGGAAAGAAAGAGCAAGTCCTCTTTACCGTTGAGATGAGATTTCACTGTAGTGTAATATTTTTGATGTAAAATAGACAAGCCTATATTACGTAAAACAAAAAAGCTGGTTAGTACAGAAAAAATAGGAAAATAATTATTTTGAATTCTTCGTCCATCAAATTATGAAACAGGGTAAAAGGGTATCTAAAATTAGCATATTTTATACCTTTTAAATTAGCATGTATTTACTTAGTCTTCTTTTTGAAAATTGTTGAAAACATGTTTTTGGAATGCATTTTTCAATAATTTATTTGTAAATTTGTGTTTTAGGCCCAACACAAAGAGATTTTTGAATTTTTACAAACGAGATTTCCAGTATATAAAGTTTAAATTTCGTTTCATGATGTAATGCGCAATCCAAATTATGACTTAAATCTCCTTTCCTTGGATCATTTATACTTTTTCTTTATCAACATCTAATATACTTTTAATTTTATAGTATCAACTCATCCATTAATGTTTACGTCCATCAGAATATTTTACTTTTGACATGCGCTATTCACAATATTAGGTAGGTATAACGTTAAAAAGATCACATAAATTTACAGGAAAAATTCTCAGTTTTTTTCTCTTTAGCTAAGAGATAATCCGGTTCTCGGTTTTTATTTAGTCAGACACTATTTGTTTGGTCTCAAGGATGAAATCCTTCCTTTACCGGAAAGACCGGAAGAGAAGGAAAGGCATTTACCCGCGTCAACCCTTAAATGTCAAACGCGGTTTAGGGGTATTGAATGCGACACGCCATTTGTTCAAGTTCCGAGATGACGTAGTAAGGGTGTGATTTATTTAATTTTTGACCTCTGACTCCTTACTGACCGATGGCCGATATTGCTCGACTGCCTCAGGATACAATAAATCAACATAACAATTATTAATGATTTGTCGAATGATATACTAAAAATAAGATCAAGTATCAGCTGTTTCGAGCCACCAGAGATAGGGAGATTTACTCTCAAGTGATAGTCAACGTTGGGGGATCTGAAATGATACTAGAAGAAGAGGAGATCAGCTATTTAAAAATACTAGAAGAAAGTAATTGCATGGCAGAATATCCCAGAAAACTCTAAGCAGAAAATTCTGAGCGGCCGTGAAAACCTGAGAATATTTTTGACATTTTTTTTGTTATTAAATAGTAAGTAGCTTAGATGTTTTTAATTTGTTTTTACTACAATAAGTTAACCAACAATCGTCCAGAGAAATACAAAATGATCGAAGATTAATATGTTCTTCAATAGGTAGGTACTTATATAATATTTGCACTCATAGGTTTCATAAGAAAAAATATCTTAATTTGAGTTAATGGTTCTTAAACCATTTCTCGTAATGTGAATATGGAAAAACGTCAGTTTTGACAGATTAAAATTAATTTTTCTTTAATCATATCATAGATAAGAGATAGCCAATATAAGATATACGATTTATTAGACTTGATATGCCAATATGTTATTATTTCTTATTGAAAATAAAGAGAACGTACATTGATTTTTAAAGGAATACTAGTTGTACACCCGTGAAAAATCACAGGGCTTAATTATTAAATTAATATATTAAATGTCAAGACAGTGTAGTTTGGTGGAGCGACCCTTGCGCTACGCAACCTGAGCCGTGCGCCGATTAACGTGTAACGGCTCGGCTGCTCGCGCCTTATTAGCGGTTAGTCAATGTTGTTATTGTAATTTCAGAAAGTTACGGACGGACATTCGAAATTAGGATAGTTGAAAATAAAGGATTCTTAGATATCTAGAATAACCAATAACAAATGAATTATTTTACGTACATAGACAAAGAAGCACTAATAGTCCCAACAGAAATCCAAATAAATTGTATATATTTGTAAATAATTTATTTTAAAAATAGTGCTCTATGTGGTGAAGTCTATGTGATGCATAAAAAGAAAAATAGGTACTCTATGTGATGAACTCTTAATTTCTCGTGTGAGATTATATTACGTTTGTACGAGGATTAGTCTTAATCCTATCTAATTTCAAATGTAGATTGCATTCGGGTCTCAAAGGCCACCGTTAAAAATATTTCACCGAGTTATCCACGATACCAAAACCGCTATCAAACCTATATAAATATTTTGATCAGAACTCACAAAAATACTACGTGTTCGCCATAGAAAATACTCGTAATAAAATATATTCACCTTTATTCGCACCATAAAAATCAAAACTATTAACCCCTGCCTGGGTGCCTACGTAATATTCATATAAATGGAAATATAAATGAATATAGATTTATGTTGGTGAATATTTAGTGGAAATTAGTTATGGTGCTAGCCGTAGGATTACGGCGGTTTATATATACCTCCTGCAATGTATAAATATTGAAAACATAATTGATACAAAAATAATAATAGCTGACTGAGAACGATGAAAGAAGGGCGATTGCAGGGGATAGGCGAAAGGTGATTTGAATGCGGTAATTTCTAATGGAAACAACACCATGGAGCAAATATTTATGATGCATAGTGGAGTAGGTACTGATTTCAACATTGATGGTAAGAAGTAACATATGAGACAGATATTTGCATGCGGTAAAAATAAAAGTAAATTGAAAATATTCTCATTCTCGCGTGGTTATAATAATTTACATATTATGTTATACCTATGTTTTATATTCCATTCTCGCGTGGTTGTAATAATTTACATATTATGTTATATGTTTTACATTCATTCTCGCGTGGTTATAATAATTTACATATTATGTTAATAATAATAAATAAATAAATTTTATTTTGATAAAATACACGGCAATAAAGTTTTTTAAAATAAACATTACAAATGTAAAGTAAAAAGAATTAAAATTTTGGTTTACAAAATATAAAAAACAATAATACAGCGCAAAAGTAAACAGTTCATAGAAAAATATAGTAAGTACACAAAAATTTAGGGATTATAAAGTTTGTATTACAAGCAAAATCAGACAGTGCATACTAATAATTATTATATTGCAGAATATTTATAAATTAAAAGTCAGAAGAAACAAAATTACCTTATAGTTTATAATTAGTTATATGTTTTATATTCATTCTCGAGTGGTTATAATAATTTACATATTATGTTATATGTTTTATATTCACTCTCGCGTGGTTATAATAATTGACATATTATGCTATATGTTTTATATTCATTCTCGCGTGGTTATAATAATTTACATATTATGTTATACGTTTTATATTTTTTCCATCGTTTAATACTCACAGGGATCAAAGAAAGGCGAGCCCCCGGCAGCTCATTAAAAATATGCGTAAATTCTGTCAGCCCGCGCATTTTTCCGAATCGGCCTCTCATCTGTTGCTTCCGGACTCATAAAAGTATTATGGGCCGTAAGCTATTATGAAAATGAAAGTCGCGACCCATATTTGATCAAAATTTGTGTGGGAGAGTCTACATTGTTTATCCTCGACAAAGCCGCGATGGAGGGACGCTAGGGGTGGGGTCTCCGTTATGACAGATGTAACCCGAACCCAATTTAAAAATAAAGGGCAAACACACACCCGTAGAGTCTGATTAGCTTCACAAATAATAACCGCCAAAATTGAGGAAATTTTTCAATTCGAATAGGGTATTTGAATTCTTAACATGGTTTATGCGTATATGTATATATTTCTTATGGACTTATTATCAGATTTTATACGTGAGAGAATATTAAGAACAAAAATAAACTAAACAAGGTGGATTTAGAATTTATTGCAAATAATACATGTTTTTTTCGTTTTGCGAGCAGTCACGCTTATTTTCAAGATTTGTAAACGAATTATATGTATATTGAAATATCGAAACACAACATTAAAATAAATATACATAGGTGATATTAATAATAATAATGAAAAATATGTAATATTAATAAAATATTTATACGTTCACGGATTACACCAACATTCCTACTATTTTAAAGCAATTTTAACGCATATGCTATGAAAATAGGACTTACTTGGTGGTCTCCTCGAATCCCCGACTACTTTTACTCGATCACTGGGTGAATGTCTTACCACTAGACTAATAACTAATAACCATGTTAAAAAAAAAACATTAAAATAAATAAAATATATTTACTACAGGAACTGATTAATAAATATAAAATTCGACTGTTAATATAGTAAGTACCTAAACATATGATTTTATTTTATTTTTAAAAATTAAAATAATCGACAATTTGTAATTTTAAAGAGACAAATATGTACCTAGTTATTACAAAATTAGGTACTCAAAAACAATGTGATTATTTTTTTAGGATGTTATGACTCGACAAATTCTATTTCTTCACGTTTTGGTTACATTTTGGCGTCAAGTATTTTTTATATTTTGACACTTGATAACGAATAATATAATATATTTTTTAAATCCACGCTATTTATGGACGTCTCACTTTATTTTACACTTATACATTATAAACATGTTTTATGTATATAAAATTAATACAACGAGTGAACAAGCAATCTTCATCCGCAGTGTTTCCTCAAATGTGGGGATGCGTAACAGGCGTACTCCAAGTTCCGAGTTGCGAATCACTCATGCATAGAAAAAGCAAAACACAAAAAAAACATGTAATGGTAATGGACGGCGACTACTTCATACCCATTAGTTAGTTGAGAATTAGAAAAGGGAAATTATTCTACTTAAATCCGTGGGCGCATTGAAGCAACCAATATGTTAATACAATGTACATGTAAGTATGTAAGCTACAGAGACAATAGAATAATGGCGCAAGAACCAAAAAATAATACGTACAGTTTAACTGAAAAAATCAACACCACACCGCCGAAGAACAATCGTCTCTTGTATGTGTGTATATTTATCCAGAACACTAGCAACATTAGTAAATTACAGGCCTTCAATAATTGTTCTCTATCCGTGGGTGTTTACCAGTTTTCAGAACATAAAACAAACACTCGGGACAATGTCAACGGCGTGAAAAGTCCACAAAACTCGCGAGGCGGGCACTTCTGTCAAAACGAAAACAAAAGCAGATCAAACAACGAGAAAAATCGCGCGTATTCCACGTTCAAATTCGTAAATAGCCGCGAAGCCGAGTTGCCCACACTGGCCGCGAGGGACGGCTGTCGAGGCGCGCACGCGCAGACGGCCGGGCCGGTACTGCAGAGTGCAGACCCGATGGCTCGCGGTCAGGAAAATACGACGATCGGCCGGCGGAGTGGGACGGCGGGCTGCGTGCATTGAACGCCCGTCTGCATCGGGGAATGTGTGGCAATGTAAAGAAATGGTTAATGTTGTGACGAATGTTGTTCGCAGGTACAGCCCGCCCGCGCAGAGCGAGTAATCGACACATTTAATATTAATGGTGCTAACGGATGAAACCACTCTCAGACCAATTGTACTATACGGTAGCGAAACGTGGACCTCAAGCCTAGCAGAAGAAATAATGCTGAATATGCAAGAAACTGGCCAATGAGGAAAAAAAATACTGCGAAGACAAACGACACAATCGTGATGATAATGGATAATTAATACTGTCCTATTTTTGTAAAAAAAAATCACTTTACACAATAACACTATTTGAGGATAGACTTTCACGCTATTGGACCTGCCACCGCATATGCCTGTTCACTTGCTGAATTTAGTTTTCTGACAATCGATTCTACAACCCTTCGTGCTTTCCGGATTTGTCGTCTACCATTCAAATAGTCTAGAATGCAGAGCCGTCATGTTTTGTTTTGCCTTGTACAGGATTAAGTAAAAGTATTCTGAGTTAGGTTTGATTTACATTTATTATCGCAGTCTGGACAAAAGTTCTTCAGTAATGAACAGTGCAAATAGATACTAAGTTGATTTTTTATTGACCAAGTTGAGTTAAAAAGAATTTCAGAACATTAGGAAGATTGATCACTCACTCAACATATATATTTATTAATTATTAAATTATGCTATCTCGTGGATGAAGCGGTTATTACCTCAGTTGACGGACAACATGTGAAATGTAAAAGTAAATCGAAATTATGAAAAGCACGACAAAATGTTCAAAGAAAAATTTCAAGTAACTGACTAAAATATCAAATAAATTAATCTTGCAGGTAGTTGATACTAATGAGTGATTTGCTACTATAGTGGTTATGACTCTTGCCTAGTGATCCAGTGGTCGGTGGTTCGAGCCCCATTTCAGTACATAACCAAGTTAGTTCTAACACAAACATTCATTTTAAAATAGCAAGAATATTGATGCAACACGTATTCCACGTTCGCGTCTCTATGTTTTTTTAAAAAGAAAAAGATACTCGCTAGATGGCATTTTTTCCTTTGATGAGTAACCGCCTTAACGGAACTAAAAAATAAAATCTTATATTTAAGATGCGGCATTTAGAAGTGAGAAGAGGATATTTAAATAATGATAGTGATGATAAAATGTATTTCTAAATAAGTAAAGAGAATATATAGAGCGACAATTTATGGTATTAAACAAGGTTTTTTCTAAGACTTTTTCAATATTTTTTCAACGGGACTTTTGTTACAACGGTTTTGACAATAATTTGTATTAAGTAATTCAAAATATGCAATTAATCTTAACTGAATAACATTATATTATGTATTTTGAAAACTTTATAAATTGATGAAAAATAATTGATTTTCATGAATATAAAACAAAATTTGTGTCTATAGGAGTCGAACGAGTAACTCCGTAATAATAGGTAAGTAAGTACATGCAATTTATCATCATTTATGGAATCAATTAATAATTTAATGATGATTTTGAAATGCCAAAAAAAATAAACAATTAATTAATTATAAAAGAATTTAAAGCGGCTGCACTATGAAATTCTGTTTTCGATGAAATAGATTTTGAAATCTTAATCTGTTTTGCGAGACACAAATTTAATGATAATTTATTTACAATAACGAAAGCATCTTTAGGTTGTGCGTTACCTATAGGCCTGCATCGGAACGCGTGGTAATAGACACGTGTGTGCTGCGTATCGCACTCTGTGAGAAAGTACCCGAAGCTAAAGGCTGGCTGCACAAGAAGGTAAACTTACATCGACCCGAATCAGCTGATCGTGTCGGCAGTGTCAGGTCACGTGTCATTTGTTTTCGCACTGAATTCAAAGTTTGAACAACGTTTCTTATACATAGTATAGAGCTTAATCTTCAAGATTTTCTCATTAAAATTTACACGTGTATATCCAGTGTTATTTGTAAAACATTAATAACCTCGCAGGACTATATTCCTGCCTTGATTATGATTCGAAAATGTTCAAGCTATTACGACCTAATGTCAATAGTTATGGAGATATGCGACATCAAAGTTTGCATTTTTTTTTCAATATTTCTTACTTATTTTTTGTAAAACGCTGGACTATCATTACATTAACTTATATCAGATATGAAAAATTCATTCCCTTTAATACAAGTCAAATAAAATAATAAAAACCTTCGAATTCCAATTGGAATTTTTTCAGGGTTTTTATCATTTTATTTAACTTGTATTGAAACGAATGATTTTTTCGTAATCGATATGAGTTAGTGTAATGATAGTCGCATATCTCCTAAACTATTGATATTAGGTCATAATAGCTTGAACATTTTCGACTCATAATCAAGGCAGGAATAAAGTCCTGCGAGGTTATTAATGTTTTACAAATAACCCTGTATAATATATACTAATACGTATATTATATCTATTTGCTATGTTCTTGCTATATATTATTATGATATGCTACATTATACCAGGCGCAGGCAGTGGGAATATTGAAGCATGTCTTTTACGCTGACATATATTTTGGAAAAAAACGTCGAAATAAAATATTTATGTGACAGAATATTATTATGTGACAGATATATTAAAACCTGAATAATATTTAACTGTAATTTCGGATATTTTATACGCACCGTATGTACATACGGTGCGTATAAAATATCCGAAATTACAGTTAAATATGTCTAACGACCGTAATAACAACCTTAACTCTTTAATAACCTGAATAATATTAATTGTGATAGGAATATTACGAGATATATTTTTAATTCAATTTTATTTTTAAATAAATATACTTATGTAAATGTCATGCTTCAATGGCCTAATTGCACGCCCCTGCTAATACATGTACTTATGTACTTATTTTTGCTGTATACTTACTTATATTTTAATTATCATTTACATTTACATAGCCTGTGTTATTGCTTGACACGTATTACTTTACCTTTATTTTTTGTAAAAGCCCTGAAGGCGTTAATAATAATAAAAATTAAATAAATAAAATTTATTACTTATTTAAAAAAACACTCCCTGCCGAAAATATTAATAATATTAATAGTAAAATACTACTTATTTAATAACACAATCTCGAAAGCCGTATGAATGGTGTATTCATTTCAAGTTGTCTTTTGAGTATTTGATAATTTTTAAAAATTTATTTTTATTCATTCGCTAAGCAGGCTTCATCAATTATCATGCGATTTAAATAATTTTTTATCTAGTTCTGCAGTCAAAATAGACTAATTAAATTACTATTACTATATAAGAATAAATAAAACTCGAGAAAACTTCAGAATCAAACAATAATTTCATTGTCTGTCTGTTTTAAGAATGATAGAGAATAAAAAAATACGCATATCCCGGCTGCAGAACTTGAGAGCTGGTTCTATTGGTTTCGGTTCTATTGCTGATGTACTTGACAAGTTCAGATAACCATTCCAATTAGAAGACCTGGCCCATCCTTTGAGTTAAGAGATTGGCCTCTTCCACCTTTTCAGTCTCTAGGTGATCATGACTGTGTCCAAAAATTTGGAGGGTGGGTCTCGTGGACATATGAGACATTTGTGTCAAGTTTGTTTCTCTTAATTGTTCCATTGCATTTCAAATTGGAAAGTTCCTTTTATTTCCAATTTCAATTTCCAACCCCCACAGAGGAGTAGAAAATTGAAGAACTATAAATTATTATACGGAAAACTTTACAGAGGTAAGACGTAAGGTAAGATAAACAAAAGATCTACTTACATAAGGTTCCTACTAAGTCTGAAATGTTTAGCAGTTGTGTGTTACATACCTGTAACAAAAGAAAAATACAAACATTAATAATAATCATTCAATCTTCATTTTATTCGGTTAATACCTTATATTCATGGAACACACGGAATGCTGGCTTTTATGCTTCGAACTCGATAAAATTTGAATACCTATAAATACGATAATATAAGTATTTTATTTAAAATATATTATTTGCATATGTTCGAAAAAAACATTGATTACGATGACGATGATAAATCTATAGAAAACTTGTTTAAACAATCCAAAAATATCGAATAAATAATTAAACATTTTAAAGCTTCATATATCATGATGGAAATTTGCGAGCTGAAAATAATCGCGTTGAGCGAGATAACATCTTGTAAAATAAAAGATTCCAACAAACGAACACTCCCCTTAAAATAATGTAAGATTATATACTCTAGATTGATTTTTTTTAGAATTTTGCGTGTAAAACAGTTTCTAAACCCAAATAAAACACAATAAATGAACTGTTAAATTCTCGAGTGTTTATAATTGAACTCTAATAAATTTAAAGTATTAGTACTCATTTATAACATTCTTCTGACATGGGTGGCACGTTGGTTTTGACGGCAACTCATTTAACAAATGTTAACTAAAAGTAATCAATTCTCGACAGAAATCAATTCGACAGTTCAATCACAATCGTGAGTTTATTATAATAAATTGAATCCTAAGTGGTCCTTTATGTTCGAATTTAATACAACATTTTTACGAGCCCGAGTTATTGGTATTTTATTAAACCTTAAAAGTAGAAGTAAATATTTATTCGATACTTTATTGTACTGGGTAGGCAATACAGAATATCATTTAACAAATAGCGATGGGTTTAATGCCTTTTGGCAATTTTTGAACTTGTGTTACTCCTTTACAATATTACTCCTTTATGGTAAGTGACAATTTAGTGTCAATGGATTGTAACCAGAAAAAATGTAAAAATATGGAATGAAAAATGTATATTTTTTATATAATTCGATTGAAAACTTTATTGAATGAATTAATGGACTTTTTTGTGTATCTTTAAATAAATGTGTTTTGTTTGACTGTGCATTTTTATTGAATTGTCAATTTTTGCATATTTCAGGAATTACGCCGAATTACTAAGTAATAAAAAAACTGTCTAGAAAGTAGGATGTACGATGTAAGTAAGAAAAATAACATTATGATGAATGTTAGCAAGTCGAAAGAGAACAATTTAGAAAGGTGAACATTTAAAAAACTAACCCATAAAAACCATGTTTTTATTATAATCCCTTTCTTACTGAACAGGTTTCGCACCTACTGTAGGCGTCGGGGTCCTTACTCATTTGTATGGATTCAAATGTGAAAAAACAATCAAAATTTCGAAAAATCCAAAATTATACTATAATTATTATTAAAATTTTTTAAACGAAAATTTGTTAGTCGCCACGAGTCTGCCTGCAAAGTTTCAGTTCGATTGGATCACGGAAAAAGGGCTAAAAATCGATCCAAAGTTTTTTCGGCAAACAAACAGAAAAGCCGACAAGCAGACAAGCAGACGCTACGAGTTAAAAGAAAAGGAGTATAAAAAGCAAACGAAGTGTTAATTTTTTCTTTTTAAATTTAATGTTAAGAACAAAATATTTTGGGAACACGGAACCACGTTTGATAGTTACGGGGAGGGTGAGAAATATATTAAAATATTGAGGGCGACTCTAGGGGTTAATAAAATAGACATTGTTTTGAACGCATAATGGTGTTATGGTATTAACAATATTGAACTTTGAAAGAGAATCCTGGAGCTGGCAAAAAAAGAGGAACGAAAATAGACTAAATGCGATGGAAATGATATCACTGAGGGGTATATCGGGATAGTACATTTGTGATTTTTTTATGTATGTATGTATGTACATATGTACGGTGAAAGAATTAGGAGTAATGATGAATAGAATAATGAATAATGGATTACTAAGATGGAACAAATAAATGAGGACAGGATGAGAGGAAACATATCATTGAAGATTACATCAGAATCTCAGGATTTTATTTATTTATTGTTTAATTATTTTTTTTAGGTAGGTATTGAATTCACAACGAATTTTTTATCTATCTATCGGAATGTGAAAGAATATTTTAATTCTAATTTACACTAAATTAAACTATGTAATACACATACGTTGAGTTATATTCGGTAGTCGTTTTATTGAAAGCATCCAACCCGAAAACACGAAACTGAGAAAGTGGCTTCTTAAAATTTGAACCAACATAAACCTAATACGTCGATATTTAATTAAATATTTTCAATTTTTATCAAAGGGCTCGCTCTTTGTAGATATAGTTTTTATATTATTTTTATGTAATTATAAGAAAAAAAATATTTACTAAGATATTAAGCATTTTACATGTTGGATTCTTTCTACAAAATGTCTAAAACAGTATTATTTTGTTCTATGTAGGTTCTGTGTTCTATGAATTTGTATTATCTGAGGCGTAGAAAACTTTCAATCCCTTAGATATTTTCTACAAAATTATTATCGTGTACTAACAGTAGAAGAAAAGTTGGAACCTTCTACGCGGTGCGGGGACCCGACCCATTACGATAAGGGGTAGAAGAAGAAGAAGACTAACAGTATCATTAAAACGTTTCATAATGCATCCATACCTTATGGATGTATTTAACCAATATTTTTGTTTGCCAAGCCACTTCTAAATTTGAAGCCGCGAAAATCAGTCAAACCACTTTTTTTGAGTTAAAGAATTAATAACGGCAATCATAAATGCAATAGAAAGTGGCCGTGATATTATATTGAATTTATAAAAAAACTATAGCACTTAGACCTTGAACGTTTTTAGCACGTAAAAATATCATATAGAGCTGTCCAAACCCGTATAAAACCCATTTTAAGCATTTTGTGGGTTGGACGCTATCTGCATAACTACGTCCATTTATCACTACTATAGATTCGGGAGGAGCAGACCCTCTCATTATTAAGTGTAATTAATAACTAATCTAAAAAGAGAAGTCAAATTATTTGAGTCGGGCAGCGGGTCACGCAGTAAGGAGGTAATATTGCTGAAATGTATTTTGTGGGTTTGAAGTTTGGAGTAGAGCATATTTTTGATTTCATTTTCAATTTTTGAAATTTTTGATTTCATCAGATTTCATTAATATTTAATAAATTGAAAATTTTAAGAAGTTCTGCTATTGGAAATATTAAAATTAATTTGATAACTAGTCTCTGGACGCTTTCAACCTGCAAATATAAGATTCAAAGCCCCCCCCATCCAACTATTCCATACTCTATGGACTGGACAAACGCAAAATACACAGTTTTCAACATAAATTTTTAACGATATTAATTTATACAAAATTGTATTCACTTTGCTGCTTAATTACGCACGTACATTTCGATTCTAAAACAGAACGATTTTTCGGTTGTCTCGTTTTTGTAAAAAAAAATAGATTGGATCAAATTTTATTTCGCGATCGTCAGTGTAGCAGGTAATTCGAATTTCCGATTAACTCGAATTCAGGAATTAATTGGTTTAATGATCATTTGAAATGTGAAACAATAATGAAATACAATAGGGAACACCGAAAAACACGAATGTGATGCCGAAAAGAATTCACCATACCTGACGTGCCTATAGTTAAACGAAGTAGAAATATAGTCTGTAGTAATATAATTATTCTTTTCGGGTAAGAAATAAAAAAAATAATCGATAAATCTTGTGTGGGTTAATAAGGTTTAATCAATTCTCGCTCGGATGGACTTAAAGAACAAATTTCATTAGAAACCAGCTTTACTACCCAGCTTCGCCCGAGATTGGATGGAAACGCTGAAAAAAATGATGAAAAAGGTGCAAAAAAGTAAAATTATTATTAATTACAATACTTATTTTAAAAGAGTGCCGACATATTCTTATTAATTGCGTGCTTTAAAAAAAACATTTTATATAAATTAATAATTATTTATGATGATTTTTTTTGACGATAAATATGGAACAAATAATACGGCATTTTAATTCTCAACAGTTCAATATATATTTCAATTCATACCTCATGATGGAAATGATGAAAATCAACTGCATTGCCCTATGCAGTTGATTTTCCATCATCCACGCCAGCGCGCACCGTTCAAGAGTTTTTGCTGCATCAAACAGATTTTCCGTTATATAATTAAGATTAAATATGAAAATATGGTCAAGAGATGTTAGAAACAAAAGGAACTGCACAAAATCGAGGATTTCTCAATAATCTGCATATTTCAGAATAAACTGGAAATACCTTGAAAGTAGTAGAACGCAAGGGAATATAACAGAAGTTTCAGGAGAAAACATTTCTTGTATATATCGCGTAGTTGCGAACGCGGACAAAAGTCGAATTTGATAGTCAGGGAAGTCCTAGATATAGCGAGTGAGCGATCCATGCGAAGTTAGCAAGCCAGCGAATAAGATAATACCAAAGTACCTACCTGCATGCGTGCGGAGTATTCTAGAAGATAATCAGTGCAAAAGAAACGACATAAATAAAGTGTTACACAGGCAAGTGGATATACTCGAATCGAATTACGGAATATCGTTCCAGTTAAGTTTGGGTCCAGTGACTTTTTGAATAAGTAAAAGATTAATTTTTTTATAGTGTTTCATTTGGATCATTGGACCGCCGCGAACCCGTGATTCTAGCTGAAAATATAATAATAGGCATTAGATTTTTTTCTTATAATAATATTTAGTGAAATATGTTGGTAAAGTTTAAACAGGTATACGACAAACGACAGAGATTGACTGCTAACATCCATTAACATATTCGTTGGGGTTTGCTAACACCACGGAATTAATCCATCAAGGAAGGTTATTCAGTCGAAAATGGGAGAAGTAGATACGATTAGAAGTTTACCAAACTACCGCTTTTGTCTCTCACCCCTTCATCTATGCGTACCCCAAATTAATATGTCTTCCTACGTTTCCTCGCAAATATGAACATAATAATTACGATTGTTCTCGGAGTTAACGTAAGCTGCGAACGACACTTAATACAGTCACAATTCCCCAGAGAGAAACGTAAATGTCACGTGTACGCCTTAAGAAGTTAAACCAACTTAAGACATCAAAAAATACATTCAAATTTTTTTTAAAGTATGGCGGAGTTATGTGCTATCTCGTGGTGGAGATAATCATGTCCTCAGAGTTTTGAGTGAAGTGAAAAAGTGTATTATTTTTTTGTTAAAAGATGTATTGATGTAACATGTTGAATAAATTTTTTTTTGCGAAAATGAAATTAGTTATAAAAGGTTAACAGAAAATAATTTCAGCTTTTTTACAAAAAAAATCGAAGTAAAAAATTCATAACAAGCAAACGGTGCGTTATATCAACTTAAAAGTATGGTATATGGTATATAGTAGATAATGTAAGATGTGTTTTTATTTTAAATTTTAAATATATGTAAATATAAATAAAAAAAAGGAAAATTTCAACAAAATCGGCCTAATAGTTTTTGAGATATCATCCCCACCAGTCTCAAAAGAGGAAGTTTCGAGAGAAACGCAAAAGAGTAATGTAATTCGTTTAAAAATTCACCTATTCGTTATTTTTCTTATAATAAATAATACGCAGTGAAATATGTTGATAAATTTTTTAATACGTACTCAACAAACGATACATATTGACCGATAACTTAATTGATTAATGTATCCTAACTAACTAACTAACCATCACGCGGTTTCTCCGCAGGGGTAGGCAGAGAGGATTGAACGCCACACTATTCTATCCTGGCACACCACTTTTGCTTCGGCTACATTCATACATCATCTCATCTTCTACGGTTGTTGAGGCTTTTAACATGGCCATCCTCCAATACATGTAGTAAGTAATCATGGCAGGTCCTTCGCGGACGCCCTCTATTCCTGATGCCTTCAACACTCGCCTCATATATTCTCTTAACCATCCTTTCCTCGTTCTTATGTTCCACATGACCAAACCATCTCAGCATTCCTTTCTTTATTCTATCTAATGTTTCAAACATCTATAAAGTCAATCGTTGGGATTTTTTAAAGAATGGCTCAAACTATTCCTAGAAATTTAAGCTATAAGGCTAAATAATAGTAAATAAAACGTATTTTGAACATAGTATATTGTAGATGACTCATATAGATGAAGCTATTTTTATAGAAGATATGGAAGTTTTTTGGGTTTTTATGGGACTTTGTAAAAGCAATTGATAAGCATATTTAAATCTATTATTAATATTTAATGCAAAAACAATAACAATGTAGTTATAATTTATAAAAATAAACTTTGTTTACACCACTTTTTTGTTGAAAAAATGTTTCAGAGCCCATGACCCCTTCGTCAGGATAACAAATGTACACAAAGTTTATTTTTATAAATTATTATTATAATGTCACCACAAAATAATTTTGCTGTGTTTGAAGAACAAACAATGAAGTTATTTATTTTGAGTCGAATATATAATTAGCTTGAGTGTACATATTAAAATACTATTTCCTTGATCAGTATGATAAAAAACCAATCATATAACATCACATTATCATATTTTATTTACAATTTTAAATTAAAATATAAGATACCTCACCCTTTGATATGGGATAATGAGAAAAGTAATAAATCGAAAACTTTTTAGAACAGATTTGGGGTTAAATTTAGTAAAATAACAATAAATTTAACCACCAGCACTACATTAAAAATATTTCCAATAATTTCCGAATTTTAATATCATTTTACCATTTCTTTCATCATAATATATTTTAATATTTATACAGTCGGGTATTAGAATTATTTCAAAATAGAAATAAAAGTTAATAACCAAATGCTAAGGATTAGTTTTTTATCATCTTGATTTTAACCACCGGTTGGGTTTAATAAATAAACTAAAGTGATTAAAATGTGTTCATTTTATAAAATTTAATAACCACAAACAATCGCTAGCAAATATTGAAAAATTATATATTTGACTATTTAAATTGAATTTTAAACGAGGAACATGATTAATTAATGTAGCAATAATACAGTGGTAAAATATGGGTAACGAAGTGACCACGTATGTAAATTATTACAAGAAAAGTTTTTCATGATCTGACACTAATCTCTCAAATCTCACAAAGAAATTCATGCAGACTGATTGACGAATTTACGACTATTTCAATGAGTCCTACAGAGTAGTGGTAAAGATTCATCACATCAATTATACTATATATTAAGAATTTTATCCCCAGGGGGACATCATTAATCAAGATTTATCATAGATATCTCATACAGACGAAGCAATTTTTTTATATGAATAGATATCCCATTACCAACAGCGACATCTGTACTGGTTTATGGGAACGACAAATTCGAACACAGGTGGCAGTAGTAAAAATGCAACTCACATATGGAACAAGTTGTGAAAATATAACATATATAAACAACTTCCAAAAATTTGATAGACGTAGTAGTCTGTCATGGGTGGAATTGGCGAATGTTATATTGTGTAAAGTGTTCACTTAAGCCAGGCGTACGATAGGTTATAAGCCCTATGAACACCCAAAAAGACCCCATACCTGTTTCCCCATATACAAAATAGCTTCATGTCTATGATGCATCAATAATATATCTTGTTTACCTATAAATTATAATATAGATTAGGGTATAATATAATTTATAACCGATGTATATAAACATGTCGCCATTGGTGAAATGTCAACAGTTAAGGAGATACCAAAGTTTGCATTTTTTTTCTAATATTTATGACTCATCCTTTGGAAAATGTTGGACTATCATGAAGGTAATTTAACTGTTTATTAAAAATTCATTCACATTCACAAAGAAAATGATTAAAACCTTGCGAAAAATCTGTTCAAATTTCTGCACTGTTTAAATCTTTTGTCCATCCAATTCAATTAATTTGTATTTTCGGACAATGTTAAACAAAACTGACCATAATTTTTTTTTTAATTATCTGTAAATATAGGATAAATCAGATAAGATAGTAAAACGACCATAGGGACCGTCGATATATATAAATTTCAAAAATGTTAAAATGTATTTAAGCCAGCTCATACTGGACATAAGCCTTGGTTCACCATGTAAATGTTTGTCCATACACGTTTCCCACACAAGTAGCTTCATCTCTGAGAGACCTGAAGACGATCACTCGTAAAGTGATGACTCAGAGAAAAAGATTCTCTTTCTCTCAGGCTTTCATCCGCGAAACAATTTTTCAATAAAATGTGTATTTTACAAACCAAAATTGTAAACAAATCGCCCCAATTTACCCCAGTCTAGAAGCCCTTTGGAAGATTTTACGCAAACCCTTTCTCCTGGATAAATATTTACGCAAGGAAATGAGTTCACTTCACGGGGCTGAGGGAACTTCATGTAAGATGAAGATGGTGAAACTTGGACAGGGCAGGATTGAGTTATGAACATAACTTTTAGGAATGCCAATACCAAAACTCTCTTTTACGTCAAAAAAATGTTTAATTTCTGGTCAAACTAGGCATACGCCAGTATCTTAAAACAGTTCTTATGGCAAAGTAGATGGAAAACATGCCTCTATGACATAAAAATATATTATAAAAAATATTTTTTAACACAACATAATAAAAATTAAACACAATTTATATGATGCAAGTAAGAATAAATATAAAAAGTAATAATAATATAAATATAAAATAAGATAAATAAACAATTAAACAACTACAATAAAGAAAAAAAACGGCTTCAAAGGTTACAAAATAAAAGAAAAAAAAGAATAAAGTAATTCAAAATTGATTTAGATAAGCGGGGCCTATCTCTAGAAAAACTGCGTGTTTAACAAACATATATAGAAAAAGAAAAATTCCGAAAAATGAATTTTCACAATATAAATGACTAATTATATATAAATAGATCACTTATCTAAGATCACTAATGAGTTTAATACTACACTAGTTTCGACAACTACAGATGTTGTCATCAACGGGTGTTTATATCATCATCCGTTGATGACAACATCTCTAGTTGTCTTAACTAGTCGTATAGTCTTAAACTCATTAGTGGTCTTAGACAAGTGATCTATTTATATATAATTATAATGTCACTCCACAAAGTTAACGCCAATTCAATAAATAATGTAAATGACTAAGCCTCAACCAACCTCAATAAACATTTTTTGTCAAAATAAAAATGTTTTTAAGATTATTTTAATTAGTTCATTAATTCCTACTTCGACTCTGAACTAGGTGAAGAGAGTTTCAATCCATCTATAAATACTCTCAATCAACCGACCGTCACTCGGTAGGTGGAGAAATAAAGTACAAACCACAATCCTAAGGGTGGTAGCCAGATATTACTTGTGTAAAGCTACGCCATCGATTATATATATATATATATATATATATACCATTGTTAAATGTATGATTCTGCCAGTGCTCTAGAGGCTGTTAGTTGATTGTAGGATTGTTGCACTAGACCTTAATATAGGATAATTAAAACAAAATTATTACTTATAAAAGTAAGCTTATATAAATTTGATAAATATGTACTATTCGAAATCCCACGGAAAATCTTCTAGAGAAAGTGAAAAAATATTTATTTTTAGTAATTACACTTGACAGCCTTCAATTCTTTTTAGGCTGTGTGGAAGGAGTACTTGAGAAGAATATGATAAATATAAACTATTCGAAATCCCACGGAAAACCTTCTAGAGAAAGTGAAAAATATTTATTTTTAGTAATTATACTTGACAGCTTTCAATTCTTTTTAGGCTGTGTGGAAGGAGTACTTGAGAAGAATATGATAAATATAAACTATTCGAAATCCCACGGAAAACCTTCTAGAGAAAGTGAAAAATATTTATTTTTAGTAATTACACTGTACAGCTTTCAATTCTTTTTAGGCTGTGTGGAAGGAGTATTTGAGAAGAATATGTTAATTATAAACTATTCGAAATCCCACGGAAAACCTTCTAGAGAAAGTGAAAAAATATTTATTTTTAGTAATTACACTTGACAGCATTCAATTCTTTTTAGGCTGTGTGGAAGGAGTACTTGAGAAGAATATGATAAATATAAACTTTTCGAAATCCCACGGAAAACCTTCTAGAGAAAGTGAAAAATATTTATTTTTAGTAATTATACTTAACAGCTTTCAATTCTTTTTAGGCCGTGTGGAAGGAGTACTTGAGAAGAATGTGATAAATATAAACTATTCGAAATCCCACGGAAAACCTTCTAGAGAAAGTGAAAAATATTTATTTTTAATAATTACACTTGACAGCTTTCATTTCTTTTTAGGCTGTGTGGAAGGAGTACTTGAGAAGAATATGATAAATATAAACTATTCGAAATCCCACGGAAAACCTTCTAGAGAAAGTGAAAAAAAAATATTTTTAGTAATTACACTTGACAGCTTTCAATTCTTTTTAGGCTACGTGTAAGGATTACTTGAGAAAAATCCACAATAAAAGTCGGCTAACCGACCCACGTCCGGACGGCTGCATTTTCTTATGTAACTGGCAAAATAACAGGATATTGGCCCCTGTGTTCGAGGCGTTTCCTTCTTAAGGAACAGAAGACAAAGACGCGAGTCCCTCAGATGCTGGATAAATAAACGACGGATAACGTTCGTACTTATAGGAACTTGTAAATAATTTACAGGTATTTAAAAAAATATCCTATCTTTTCTCAAAACATTCAAATGGAGTACTCTAAAACCTTCATGGCTGGAAAAAATAGATTATAGAAATGTATATTAATATAAATATTCATTTATTTATTTCATATCAAATATTACGAGACTCGTTTCCTTAAAAAATAAAAAAATATATATATGCTTACTAAAAAGAATATATACTTTATTTACAGTTTAGCAAAGAATATTTCCATTATTCGGAAATCGACTAGCGAGAAGGCGTTTGATATTCTCGTAACAGTCGATTACTTCCCGAATAAAAAAATGGAATAATAAAAAAAATAAGTGAATTAATAATTCAAAGAGAACCATTTATAATATTAAAATTAAAATTATATATCTATCAAATATTGACGACTTATTAAGTAAGTAAGGGGTAGTGAAATTCGTGGTTCGAATCCAGATTCTAGCAATTAATTTTTCAGTTTTATTATTTGATGTTTGTGTGTGTCTCTGCATTTCATTTTATTCCGTCTCATGCATATATATACAGACAAAGCTATTTATACATATATATACAGACAAAGCTATTTATATGGGAAAGTAGATATGTATGCAAGTCTTTGGGCATTTATAGGGCCTTGGACCTATCATTGGTTGGCTTAAGTGATCACTTTTACACAATCACCGCACTACATCTGTCAGTCAAGGAGGAACTGGTATAAGTGTAACTCGACTCAGCGATTCCGTGCGGCAGTGAATAGAATCATAATTGCCAGTATGATCGCCGACCTCCGATAGGAGATGGCACCATAAGAAAAAGATTCTTTAGGAACCGACATGTAAAAGTACCGTCATTTTGGAGGGGTTAGAGCTAGTATAAACCAGATAGATGTATTTGATGATAGAACAAGAATGGCATATATTTTATTTATTAATATTCCCTGAGATGATAGAACAAGAATGGCATATATTTTATTTGTTAATATTCCCATTGCGTACAGAAAGAATTCCGTGTCTGTAAGGGGTGTAATTGTATGTCGCTTAACTAAATTGTTGCCATCCCATAGATTCTTGATTCTATATCTTTCGGCAGTTCTGCGGTCAGTGGCAATTCTAATCCCGGATACGGAATTATGTACCTACCCGCAAATTCAATTAATGTCTGAAATACACAGCCCCTATAGCCGTGGATAATTTCCCTCTGCTACTGGTGGACTAGCCAAATGGTATGCTGTAAGTGCTTGTCACACATTATAATGTTCCGCAATATTCCAACAGGGGCGGTTACCAAATATTCTCAAACTTCGATATCGATGGCTGCGACCTGGAATCTGGAATGCCAACAATTTTATTAGGCCGTCTTTGAAGTCGTCTCGTCTATGCTTTTTGACAGATTTATTTCTTAATTCTGTTCTCTCACATCTAATTGATGATGATTTCTGTGTGACGCAGAATCCAGCAGAAAAATTTCCCGGACTGAATAGGTTAGGTCTCAGCATAGTCCTTTCAAATAAGTGAATGGTTTTCGAATTTGGAACGCGGAATTGGTGAACGTTTCATTGTGTAGAGTGATCACTTAAGGCAGCTCATACAGATCGTAAGCCCTGGGTCATTCTATAAAAAGGTTTCCATGCATTTTTTATTTATTTTTATTTATTTAATAGATAAATACATTTTTTTTATTACCTCACCTAACCTAATATATTTTTTGTTATGATATGTAAGGTTGTATTATGCAATATTTTCGTCAGTTGATTTGATCGAGTACGTTTTTAAGAATTTGTAATAGAGTGTGTGTAATGATTTCTTCAGCAGCAATTTATTTATTTATTTAAGGATCTTTCAAAAACTAAACATTTTTTATTTCTTATTTTTAGTGAAGCACAATGTGATATTTGAATTAGCTGAAACATATTTTATCGTGCTCTAAGAAAGCAGAACTACTCGTAATAAAAAATGTGTCATGTTTGTAAAAAGTAAGAAATGTGTAAAAAAATATTGAATAGAAGAAGTAAATAAATTGGATTTACTCGTATTGCAAAAAATGTATGTGAAGTAATAATTTAATGAATCTAATGTCCCGTAGATCTTTTGTCACGTAGGCCTTTTGCCGTAGACCTGTTGCGGTGGACCAAATGTCGTTAATGGTTCGTGGGAGATACCTGTATTACTCGGTTTTAAGGCAGCCCCAGGGAAGATTCACAGCAGACTTTGGACCAAGTGGATACTAAAAGTTCTCTGGATCGCAATCATAAATACCTACGTTGTTTATAATAAAAAAATCTATTAAAAATATACAGGGTTATTCGGAAAACTTTAATCATCTCGCAGAACTATATTCCTGCCTCGATTGTGAGTCGAAAATGTTCATACTATCATGACTTATTATCAATAGTTATGGAGATATGCGACATCAAGTTTGCATTTTTTTTTCAATATTTCTGACTTATTTTTTTAAAAAGTTGGACTATCATTTTAGTAACTCATATCGATTACGAAAAATTCATTGGTTTCAATACAAGTTAAATAAAATGATAAAAACCCTGAAAAAACTCCAATTGGAATTCGAAGTTTTTTATTTTTTTATTTGACTTGTATTAAAGGGAATGAATTTTTCATATTCGATATAAGTTAGTGTATTGATAGTCCAACGTTTTACAAAAAATAAGACAGAAATATTGAAAAAAAAAAAACCAATTAGATGTCGCATATCTCCTTAACTATTGATATTAGGTCATAATAGCTTGAACATTTTCGACTCATGATCAAGGCAGAAATGTATTCCTGCAAGGTTATTAATATTTTCCAAATAACCCTGTATTAGGAACCTTCGGCACGAAACTAATTACAGTCTTTCAAGGGCATCCTTGTATATCCGGTGCGATGGACACTCGCCTCGTATGTCTTCCATACCATTTACTTCTAACTCGTACGTTCCTCATATTCTTAAGATACGACACATTGATTCCACATCCTTACTTAAATAAATTTTACACGCGTTCATATACCTCTTTCCATTTAAGAAAGACAATCTAATTAGTATGTGTAAACCGTGCGTACGACGCACATTGTTTCGTCGAGTTGGTTTTTACGGGGATAAACACAAACATACCGGAACAATGTGCGTCGTATGCGTAGCTTATACATACTAACTCAATTGTCTTCCTTAAATGATAAGAGGTCTAGTACATATTTAAGTGCCTAACTACAAAAATACTGATTTTCAAAAATCTTTTTGCAATTTTGAAAATTAGAGGATTAAAATTTCTTCCTGTTGAAAAAAAACTGTATGAATTTCTCAGTTAGAGTCTGAAATGGCCCCGACCCCAGGTTGAGAACCTCCGGAATACTGCGGTATGGACATCACACTAACAGCAGCGCCATTGGTCCGTTGCGGTAAATTGGTGTATTAACGTATTCCACTGACGACAGGAACAGATAAATTTAAGCCACCGAGTAGAAAATACACACTCAAGAAAATATCTCTACATGCTTACACCAGAATCCTTTCTATAAATGTATCACATTCAATATTGACAACATAAACAAAACTTGACAATGGCAATTAAATTGGAGAAACCAAGGAATATTTACATACCATTACAATATGTATGTACTCCGTGACGATTTATTAGCCCGAATGCACCATAGGGTTCGCCAAGAGAATAATTTCATACCGAGCTACATACGACCAATACGACACCTTGTGATGAACTAAACCGTTATTTTAACTGGGATTGTAAGTTTTGTGTTAGACTGTTGACGAATGGTAACTGATTATTCAATTAACACTATTATTAAAAACAAAAACGCGCCTTATCCCACAGGGAAAAACGCAAAAAATGTATGACACAAATTGGTACATATTATACTAGGGTGATTCAAAAACTTATGAATTTTTTTTTCTATGAGGCATCCTTTCTTATATTTTTATGTCTAAAAAATTATACAGTATATTTTTCAGATTTTAAAAATGACTTTTAGGGGTCGCTACCAGCTGTGAAAGTGTATGGCTTAATTAAAAAATATATGCAGGTATTTAAAGAGTAAAAAATTATTAATGAATATATGAAAAAAAAAATATATATGCTGGTATTTAAAGAGTAAAAAATTATTGTAAGCAAATTTTTACCAAAATTTAGTTAAACTTTGTTTTAAATTAATTAAATAATTACATGAAATATTCAAAAATAAATAAATGAAAAGGATTAATAATTATTCAAGTCTTTTTTAAATAAAAACATTTCTTCAATAATATTAAACCACCATGAGTAAATATTGCTTCTGCTTTTCATGCATGGATTGAAGACACACAATCGATAACTCTTCAACGGGCACTGTTACTCTCTGTACTACATCATTTATATTTTTTTAGAATGTACAAAATCTTAGTTTTATTGTCGTCACGCCATCCTTCCATGTCCTAACATCTTTCGTCAAAAAAACTACACGAATCGGTGATTGTGTTGGAAAAGTTTTTAAATACGGTAAGAGCACTGCTGAGGGTTGCTCGCTTTGTAGAACCTTCCAATACTTGATTTGCGGGGGCAGTGACTATTCTCCGTTTAGTTTTCAAGCAAACTTCATCATCGAAAAGCAACAAGCTCTTCAGACAGATACCAAAAATGTCATTTTCCGAGTTTTTTAAACTCACTTCACTTATAACCATTAACGCCATTAATGGTACAAACGTAAATTCAGTCTAAGAACAAAATGTACGATATTTCTCGAATTCTCGAAAACTCTAGTTGCGATAGTAACATGGTTAAACACGCTTCCTATTGTTTGAAATACCACGGGGGTAGGGAGAGGGGCGTGTTCAACCTATCCACGGCTTGTTGATGTTGCATGCAGTGACACGTTTGGTCTGAAGGCCTAAACGGATTACCCTAAACGACGCGTATTTTCGAAACTTTGATCAATTGTAGCCACCCCTAAAATAAATTTTTGAAAAATAAAAAAATACGTGGATATTTTTTTGGCTATTCCGAGCATGTAAAAGTGTGGCCTGATTAAAAATTTTTTTTTGAAGCATCCTAATACTATATTATATTATTATACTCACACAGGTTGTTCAAAATAGTAGCAAAAATTTTGGTTTTTGATTATGTTACGAAGATAAGCGTCATCAAAGTTTGGATTTTTTAAGATATTTTTGGATTGCCTCTCGTGAATCGTTAGACTATCGCGTACGTAATTTATATCAAATATAAAAAAATTCACGAAAATCCTAAATATCATTTAAAAATTTTAAAGTATATTTAGTTTTACATTTAAAATACAGTATTTTAATATATTATTCTTCACATAATTACCTATATTTAAGCATTTACCACATCTGTTAAGTCCTGTAATAAAAGTTTATTTTTTGTGTTTAAAAATGTAAACTATGCAATAACAACACATTTTCTTAATTTATTAAAGCTTAATTGTCTTGACTTTCGGAATAACCCTCATACACATACGTATCCCGCATTAATGAGACGACCTAAAACTATAATAAACATTACACAAAGCTGACCCTCACTTAGGATTACTTTATGAGCCATTAGGAAATAAGGAAATACCTTATGTAATAAAAGGCAGTAATATGTAATAAAGTAGCTAGGTAATTAATATAGTCAATGAATTACGTCGACAACATTATTAATCATAATAATAATTTGACACATCGTTAAAAATAATGGCGATCAGATAACTGAATAGTTATAGAAATATGTATTGTATTTGGATATTTTCAGGTTATGTTAGGATAGGTAATATAAAAAAATATATTTATATATAATAAGATATTTCAATATTGCGTAATTCCTTTTGATTCTACCATCTCGTGACAATATACAAAATTTACTGAAATGTATTCTTGCGCAAAAACTATGTATGCAGTTCTGCAAGATGCCTGTAAATAATAATATTAAAAAAATAAATTGATTCCTATAATTCTTTTAAAGTATCGTGTATCGTACAACTGTGTTATTTAATTGCAACTTAACAATTAATACATTTTCATCATCTTTTTTTGAAGGTGAATTAAATGCTTATATTGCTCAAGGCACATCGTACGTAGTACGAAATATTATCAAAGTAACTGTAGGTAGAATATATGTATACCTACGTAATAACGATTGAAGGGTTGACGAAATGCAAGCTGGCTCAGTGGAGCGAAAAATTGCGTCAGTGAGTACGCGATAGTCACGCAGCGACAACGCATTTGTGACAGTGGAAAGAGAGCATATAAATGAATGAGCACGCAAATATTTAACCCTCTCCTGGCAATGTAGTAATAGAGGTCTACCGAGCCGATCGTACCTTAAATAATAATAATATCTGGCCTACCCGTTGCGCACCAATGGGTGCAAATTTAGCCTGGCGGGAGTCTCAAGGTAAATGTAGGTACTTGGACATTAGTTTAAGAAGAATAGGTTTAGAAGAATTATAAGTAAATTGGAAAAATATAAAAAGACAATGTTGAAAGCGAGCCCGCTGTCCCCTATAGGCTCTCATGTAGCCTGGAAGCAGAAACACTTAATATAATGCAAGAAGAACAATTTGTGAAGAAGTATGAAAACAATGAGCGAATGCCGGGACTGACAGAATCGATTTGTAAACTAAAAACAAATTGTTTTTTTTTCCTTCTGAAAAATTACATTTATGAAGATAGGAAATATTGGCGGATCATGGTCGATATGCATATTTTAAAAGGTGAATTTTCAGTGTCTTTTTAAAATAATAATTCTGATGCCCTATATTTGCCCAGTGTTTAGTATAATTTTTCCTATTACCATTATTTGTTTACTGCTGCTCTTGATTTTCATTGTTATTCACATTATTTTCATATTGGATGCATATTGTTAATAATTCTTTTTTATTCTGTGTGTTATCAGCCGCTTCTTTTTACTAGCTATTTTTCCGATTTCTTTTATGCTTTTAACTGTAACATTATTAGTTTGCTTTATTTGGTTATTATCTGCCGGCAGTGGTTTTCTGGACTGGGGAGTCCTTGTATGTTTGTGGTGTATTTTTATTTTCTTTTTCCCGTACTCGATTCCGTCTCTACGGTGTAATTTTTGTCATTATTTATCATTCCATTTATTGTGCATTGATTCCATTACATTTCACTTACCCTTTTCTTTTCGTTAAGGCTTCATTCGTATCTTATGAATTAAAAATACCTGTAATGAATTTTATAGGAAATATATGCTTTCAAAAAATCCAAATCACTATTAAAAGCAAAGTACTCGTTGTAAAAAGCAAAGGCAGCAATATCTATTACAACCAATCAACCCCTAAAGACATGTCACGTGACTAATGCTTGCTTTATATTAAAGTCAGAGTTGATGACGATTTTATACTGAAACATCACAGTAAAGACAAGAATATTCAATTACTTAAACAGAAATAGCAGCAATGTCCACTATTTGGTAGCATGCAGCAATATGCATATTTAAAAGTTAAATATTTATTTACACATGCATTTAAAATGTGAAAACTAAGGTTGCAATTGTTGCAATAAATAAATATCCGACAATCTATGAATATTTTAATATTTTTAATTTTACAGCGTCGGATTTAGAAGCGCGTTAAACACCATTATTTAATTATTATTTTTAAGTCTATTCTATAAGTATAATATTCAGGAAAACGAAAATGTATGTTATTTTATCCATCCCATGTACTTACAAGTAACATTACATAAAATATATTTTAACGAGATATTTCTACCAACACGCCTTCTGCTATTCTAAAAGTTACTACGTACAACATCATGATCAAATGTATAAAATTAATTACAAAAAATATTAAAAAAGTTAACGCCAAAATATACATATTTTTCTTCATTCTTTGTTTGTATAATGAAGTGATGTGTATAAAATGATCTTCTGGTTGTAACGTTTCTACCTGTACACCTAAGCTAAATACCTAACTATAAAGTTTAATAATGTAAGTTTTACGAAAAGCCCAAAGCTTGAGACTTTAAGCTACCGAATTGAGCTTTATTACGACTTATGTGACTTTTAAGCACACACTTTATGCTTTAAGCTACTAGATGAAAACTTAAGTCGAACTTAGAACTTCGGAAGTATATTTACATGAAAGCTAATATTTATTTTTTTTTGTTAAGAATTTATATTTTCAAAATTTGGCCAGTCGTGATCTATCTAGTGGCTAGGAGAATTCCCCCTCCATTGTGTCCTTAGCTATCCAAAATTCTTTTGATATGTGGTGAGATTCGTATTCTTATTAACGCGACTAGACCAATATAGAACGAATTCTTACCTAACTATAGGAATAACAAACGCACGTAACTAATCCGTACTCGTCCTTCTAGAAACCGCTCTAGAATTCCACAGTTTCGCCTATATGAGAGATAGCCGATATCGTCCACGTCCGGAGTTGGCCTAAAAGCCAATTATATGCGGCGTAGCCTAGGAATAAACGCTAGTAGCAAAACTCCCTTACATTGAACCGCCATAACTATAATACCATCGGGGTTAAAATACTGTAATATAAAACAATACAATCGTTGCCAAGTTAACGGCATACGCTAAAGATTCCGCCCGCATTGATTATCAACATCTCATAATAGCAGCTTAGAACAGTGTCAGCACAACCACATGCGGCACCCATTTATGACAGATTTACAAGATATAATAGCATACGTTATATTCAAAACACAAGTAAGAAACCTACCGATAGCGCGTCTCACGTTGTCCAATCTGCTCAATCTGTTCATAGTACATAGTAGGGGAAGACAAACATATTTATATTCACAACAACTAGGCGCAACAGAGGCTCAGGGCAAGCTTTGTCTGACATTATCGCAGCCCGAGATTCTAAGGGAATGGAAGATACAGATTTGTAAGTGAAATTTAAGAAGTGTCTAACCACTTCTGTTCAAACGTGGATTCTAGATGCCCCCCCCCCCCCTGTAGGGGGGAGGGGGATGCGGCCCCAGAGCATCGCCGCATCCGGTGGTTAACTCCTGTTTAGACATAACCTCCCACACTAAGCTGCAGACCAAGATCAAGCCGAGACTCTATTGCTCCTGCTGGAATCCCCCGAAGTCCTCGCTTCCCGGCGACAAACATATCAGGAAGAAATCCCGCGTCTGATATTAAGGTTTGTATATTGTCCCGCGGGGCAGTCAAATTGACTGGTGTATATGATGAGGATCCCACGTTGCGGCTACATGAGCCGGATTATTATGATGTTTACTGCTGATTAAAGGGCTGAATGAACTAACTGGGTGACTGGAAAAGACTCTCCCTTGAGCGCGTCAGTCAGAGCCATGTTAGCATCGCCAAATATAGTTGATGTGACTGATCCCACGGTGTAGTCTTATTGACTAGAGATATTAAATGATGGTAAAACAGCATGATTATTACAGTTGATTGTGTAATTCCTGATATGTTTCTCGCTTCCCGGGAAAGGAGAACCCCGAAGGTCTCTGTATACAGCAAGTTAGAAAAGGTGGTGAATGATGAGTATGATGGTGTTAGTAATGTCATCGCGCGCCTGAATGCGGTCCCGATCATAAAAATTGATTGTTAAACTGCTAACAGATCTCGTTCATTAAAGCGGCCCCGAGCATAAGTATTGACTGTCGAACTGCTACCTGCATCTTATAATTTCTCGTTCATGAGGAACGTCCTATCTCGTCCTTGAGTACGGAGTTATTACATTCACATACATTCATAACCAGAGCCCGAGCTCGTCGAGCCAAGGGGAGTGAAAGAACGTAGGGGCTTCTTCCATCCGGCTGTGTTTGAGGCACGACGCTCTGGTCCGATTCGAAATGCTTCACCTTTGCTTGACTGAACACATTTTAACTGTGTGGAGGCTTTGCGCAATTCTACTTAGACCCACCCAGAGTGTCTCCGCAGTCCCGTTCATCCCCTGGACCGAGAACACGCACCCCGTCATTTGATCCCAGTTACATACAGCTACCTGTATCGCGAGTGTATCTCATTCTTCAATCCCCTTCACTATTCCATTTATAAAACAATCACGTGACTAACCTCGAGAGTCTAGCACCGGTAATAAGATCTCATTATGCTACGTTGGAAGTTAACATTGCATAACAGGACGGAATGCCTATTTCCCGCGATCATATTCAATTTGTAAAACGCAATAATATGTATTTATATATGTTAGTAAGACGTTTGAAATGCAGAATGCACGTACAATGACCTCGCTTCTATCCTAAAGATAATTAAGATATAATCCCGACGTTACGTCCCGACATCAGTACTAATTTGCTTCCGCGTCCGTTACCGTCGAACTCTGAACCCACGTAATGAAATGAATAGTGACCATGAGACAATGACAAATTATATAGCACGAACATTCCATTTGATACACATAAGAAAACATCAGGAATAAAGAATATCAAAGGTTCTTATCTTAGTTCTGTAGTTGGTCTGCTTCTGAGATGGCATCCTGATCCGAAGTAATATAACTCTCCAAAATTGAGCAATTACCAGCGCCTGTGTAGCCCTTCATTTCCCGTGTATATATATTTTAATATCAGCGCCTGTAAAACTGTATTAGATCCTAGAAACAAGAAAACTATTCCCTCTACGCCGAGCACATACAGAACATAAACCCCTTCAATCTAGTTCATCCACGGTTATGCAAAAAGGCGAAAGAATAGTAATAGTAAAAGGTCCTTAACTGACAGAAGTTGAAGTTCTCTGCAAACTGCCCATATCTTCTAGTGGCGCCTGTGTATTCCAATAACAACTTTCCAGTCATGTATTTAACATAACGTCCTCCTTGTGTGTATGTGTGCTGCAATATCTGTCATCCAGTTAGTGATTCCCAAAATAGTGTTTTACTTGTATATATATATATATATTTCAATATCAGCACCTGTAAAACTGTATTAGATCCTAGAAACAAGAAAACTATTCCCTCTACGCCGAGCACATACAGGACATAAACCCCTTAAAACTAGTTCATCTACGCCGTACAATGATATCACATGCAGACATGACCAATATAATTACAAATATGCTTGCGTCCCGCCGACTGGACGCCTGTGTTTTCCAATAACAACTTTCCAGTCATGTATTTAACATAACGTCCTCCTTGTGTGTATGTGTGCTTCAATATCTGCCATCCAGTTAATGGTTCCCAAAATAGTGTTTTCATTGTATATATATTTCAATATCAGCACCTGTAAACCTGTATAGAATCCTAGAAACGAGAAGACTATTCCCACTACGCCAAGCACATACGGGACATAAACCCCTTAAAACTAGTTCATCTACGCCGTATAGTGATATCACAAGCAGACATAAACAATACAATTACAAGTATGCTTGCGTTCTCCCCCCACATTGGTGGAAATATTCGCATTCGTATTCACCGAATAGTAGGCCTGATATTCGTATTCATGAAGGTAGTATTCGTTGCATCAAGGTTATTATATTTACAAGTATGTTCAAGTCCCCCACCTTGGTGGAAATATTCGCATTCGTATTCACCGAATAGTAGGCCTGATATTCGTATTCATGAAAGTAGTATTCGTTGCATCACTCTCAATAATAAAATCATATAGATAAATAATTACGGTAACTCATAAAAATATGATATTACTTATATTAAACGAACAAAACAAAACAATCTGTCATATAAGTAAATAACGTGATCACGGAAGACCGAAGGTTAACTACCCCTGAACAAACCGCGAACTGCCCACAATAATGGAAAATGTTGTAGAAAACATTTCAAATATCTAATATTGAATGAATAAAAACAATGTCATATGAATAACTATCGCGATTACGGATGCCGAAGGTTAACCACCCCTGAACACACCGCGAACTGCCCACAATAGTGGAAAATGTTCTAGAAAACATTTCAAATATCTAATATTGAATGAATAAAACAATGTCATATGAAAACTATCACGGCTACGGAAGACCGAAGGTTAACTACCCCTGATCTAACCGCAAACGACCCACAATAATGGAATATGTTGTAAAAAAAAACATTTCAAATATCTAATATTGAATGAATAAAAACAATGTCATATGAATAACTATCGCGATTACGGAATATATATACAATTCGAAACACGTCTTTATAAGAACTTGATAGGAACAAATCGTGTTTTCAACGATTGCCTAATGATACGCAATACAAACATGTAACGAGTTCAAATAAACCACACATTCATGTTTTAATAAAATAAATATAAAATCCAGATGCATTTTTTAAAATATATTGTTTGTAGGAAATTCCTCGCACGATTTGAATTTATATCACACTGACAATCGTGATATCAAAACCCCATAAATACTCCGATCCCAATTATTTCCAAACAATACAAATCATATAGAAATCCGTGTATTCAATCGCCAGTATAGATAACAAGCAATCTTTAGCATAAGAATACATCCGCCCTGAAGAACCTCTCGCACATTCCGAACCTCGCGACATTGAATATACATAATTATTCTGAATTTTAAATCCCACAAACAAACACGAAACACCCTTCGTCAGTAAAGTATTCCATTTTAAAGCCTTTATATCTTTGGTAATATATGAATATCAAATTTAAATGATTTTTCATATGAACAGCGACAGAATTATATATTTCATAAGCGTTATGCAATAATTCCCCCGCTGGAATTATCACAGTCGCAATATTACGATTTCTTGTACATTAAATCCGAAGCGCGTATAGTAATAATTATCCCTAGGCCCAAAATACGTAACAAAACATCCACAACATGTATCAATAATTGTTACGATCCAGAAAGTTCTAAATTGAATACACGAAAAAGGCAATAGAAATAAATAATATTGAAAATGCTTAGCTGTTCACTGTTCCAATTCTCTTTGAATTATTATCAACCTCTGGCTTTTTCCTCGATCCAGCCAAATTATCTTCCTTACTGACTCTCCTCGACAAAGCCTCCGCCGACCTTCAAGCTGAAAACTCAAGTGCCGCTTTCTAATTTGTAACGCCTAAAAATAGTCCCTATCTCGCGCCATCTTTGATTCCAACTCGCGTGTAAAAGTCAAAGTCTAACTCTAAGGACGCGTTTCATTGGCCAGTTCGTTACGCGGACAACCGCTTTTGATAGGCTCGCTTCGCCAAACTAAAAGAACATAAAGCCTGCTTTACACGCCCGCGTGCCGAAATAATAAAGCTCGTCCGCACTTACTTATCCGGCAAATATTTAATTATAGAGTATTTAACGGTTTGTGAAGCTTATCTTTATTATAAACTTTAGCAGATAGATATTTTCGTATAATTTTTCAGCAATGTCTATTTGAATAGGCCAATATCGTTACAGTGTAAAGCTTCGTCTTTTAAAATAGTCTTGCGCGAGATTTACGACCCAATACGTGATAACGTATGTTGCCCCATATGTCCTAAGTAAGATGGAAGCATAGAGCTGGAACCCGTGTAGCGAGAGTATATGATTCCTCACACTGAAAGATCAAGACCGAGACGGAAACGAAAATGTCAAGATGGACCAGCGAGAGATGGGCATATGCCCAGCAGATAAGAACACAACGGCTATGTCAAGTGACGGATGATGCTCATTAGTGACTGAGGTCAAGAATGTTCTCTTGGAGTCTGCTTAGGAAGGATTTAAAGTGTCCTACCTAGTCAGGGGTTAAAAACAGATGACAAAATCTTAATCATTGAAAAGTATGTATTTCAAAAATCTGTACTCTACTACATATTTATAAAGAAATATTAAAAGGATGAGAAACAGCCATTGACCCAGACAGCCTTTAAAATTGGTTTTAGGGTTCGGATTCCGATCATTTGAATTTAAAAACGAAACATGTTATTATTACCTATCATATTATGTAAGTACGTGTTTGAATGATCTCGAAAAATATTGATTTGCAAAAAAATATTTAAAAGGTTCATTGTGAAAATTCCTTTTCAATCTAAAAAATTACTCGTATTTGTTGAATTAAAAAATAAATTTAAAAAAAATCTTCGTCATGTACTATTTTTTCTGAAGCAAAAAATACTCGTAACAGTCTATCGGATAAATTTCGAGATATTTTCGTCACCGATCTGAAAAATATTGTTTTGAGAAAACTGCGTTTAAAGAATTGTTTACACTGCAAAAAATGCTTTTTGTTAATTCTTAGAACTCCGTTAATACTTTTCTTAAAATTCTGACTGAGCGATATTATATATGAGCGTATTAAGGTGTACTGTGATGATGCTAACTGAGATGAAGATTTATTTATATGTGAATACATAAATATTATTTTCAAACGATACTACGCAGGTTCTTCCGAGAAAATTTACGTCACTTCCTCCCATTAAATTTTCTTCGTTCCGTGACACTCACCGTTAATTTAATATTCCCAATAAATAATAGTGAATATAAAATATTATTAAGACGTCTTCAATACGAGATTATAATGTCACCCACCAAGCATGAGCATATATTTTTATGCACGCTTAAAAAAGTTATAAAAAAATAATTCAAGTTTTTCAAGCATTGCCGCTCCTCATTCGGACGAAATTAAATAATTTAGTTAACTTTAAATGTCGTTATGTCAAAAACATAATTTTTATTAATCGCTGAGTAGGTAGATGTCACCCACGTGAGGTTTATTTTATTACAAAAGTCGCGCTCGAAAACCAATTTCCATTAAATGTCACTTGATTCTCCAATTGACATTAATACTGGTTATAATCACCTGTCAAAATTTACAGCTGTCATAATTTTTGTACGTATTTACATAAGGCATTTATTTTTAGTTTGTGGTTTTTGGTGTATTTATCATTTTTTAATACTGTACTAAAACATGGATACTATTTATGATAAATGTTAGGGCATATTTTTAAATTCATATGTTTTTAAAAATATGATTGATGAATCTCTCTTTGTTGATCGCATCACTTTAATAAAAAACAAATTATTATGACATAAATTAAATATCGACTGATTAGTTGTTCAGTATAAATTCAAATATTTGAAAAATAGTTTATAGGAGTGGTATAAAAGCAATGGTAGCAATATCCAAATTCACTTGATCTTAACCACTATAGTATTGGTTAGTATTATTTTTAGTAAGATTATTTTTGTAATGTTTAGTTTGTAACCTACCGTTAAAAAGGAACTGTAGTTCCGAAGGCGGTTCGTGTTAAAAAAAATGATGGTTTCAACAAAGTGAATTTGTGATTAATTTGAAATATATTCTAACTTAATAGTAACGAAGGTATGATGACCACAAAAAAACGCTCTGTCTTGTAAACATTGTAATGTAATAATTACTTGCTTGATACCCAAGTTGAAAGCACCTGGATAGAATCTAGGTATTGTGTTTCCAGCTTATAATAAAGGCGAGGAAAAACAATTTTTTATCATTTTTCTTGTATGGAATATTCTAATATTACTATTTTCAATTGTAGATTCTATTATAAATTTTGTTTAATAATTCATATAAAGTATCTTGTTGCAGCGCTCCGGTTTGATGACTCACCAAACTGCGACCACACTACACGAATTGTTTGTTAATTAATATCACTTTTGCATATCACTCTGCCAGCCCATTGGACACATCACATGATTTGCAGTTTACGGAACGCCGATTGACTGTGCTAAAATATTGAAATTGCGAGTGGGAAACAATCGAATTTGGCCCGTAAAGCCAATATCAGATGATATGCAAGTATAATTTTCAGACAGGAATGATACAGAGTGCAACGGAGGTACATTTTTGAGTATTTATTGCCTTGAAAAACATCACAGAGTAAATCTAATTTATGTCAGTTGATTTTTATTGTTAGTGCAAGATACTGTAAAATGTTTATGTTCAATCTGATGCTAATTGTAAAAAAATATTTAGTATTAAAAAAATATAGAAATGCGTAGCGCATCAGTATTTTTACTATTTTAAAACGAAGCTAAACTTTGTGTTATGAAAATAGATTTACCTTATTTTATGATAAAAGCGACCAAGAGGCTTAATTACATAAGCAAAACACATCACAAAACACACAAGCTTGAGTAAATCACATAGATTAATTGTGACCTCACCGGGAATCGAACCCGGAGCTGTCGGTATGAGAAGCCAGTGTCATTCCCACTGAGCTATGAGGGCGGCCCCAGCTGATTCAAGGAAGTCTTCATTTAGCTGTAGAAAGAAAACAGCTGAATATAATGATTTTATTATATTATTATATTTTCTTATACACCACTGTTGAAGAATAAAAATTAATTTATATCTAAACTTCATTGAAACGCTGAATTTCTTTTCTCTTTTAATAAAGTAATTCAAAAGGTACGCGATAAATGTTAGAACAAGTTTTTTTCTCTTTCATTCAGTTCAATAAAATACGACCATTGTCTCTGTGCTATGTTTTGACAGATTTTAAACCAAACATCCTGTTCCCAGTCTTTTAGTGGTTTTTTGGGGTTGTAGTGACAATGTCACCCCTGAGAACATTTCCGTTGTTTTGTGGCACTTTTTCTTATTTTTCTTCTTTGTGCCTTTTTTCTCACGCCTTGACGAAGTGTCACTCTGCTAGGTAACCAATTTTTTTTATTAGTCTGGCAAATTCGGGCTTTATTCTGTACTTTCTACCTTCTAGGTACCTACTCACTCCATAATATCACTGTTGGGATAGGTATTTTTTAATTATGAATTAGATTTTACCTCTTTATTACTTATAAAATAGTCAATAGTTATTTAATTTCTTTTATATTTTTATAAAATAGTGGATTTCCCTTAGAGCAGTTGTGTTTAAAAACTAGCCGTAACCCGTTAATAATAACATGACTTTTATATTTCGGTTCCCAAAGGATAAGTATTTATTAATTTGTATATAAAAAATTACTATAAAGAAGAAAAAAGGAAAAAACGAAAAAATTACTGTAAAGACCAAAAAAAAAAGAAAATATAAAGAAAGTTTTTTTTTATTAAAATTAAGTTACGGACGTTATACGAAGTTACAGGAACGACAAACCGACAGCTAAATTATTATAAATGGGATGTGAACTTGCAATCGCGCATTAAAAATCTTTTATGTAAGTATTTCAAAGATTAAAAAACTGATCACTGTAAAAATAAACAATTTTATTTTTATTTTGCCTTTTTAATTAGCGACTTAACGAAGATGTTCAAGAAACCTTCAATGATATGTCTTCAATAAATGTGCTCTATTCTGCACTTGACAAGAGTAACATTGAACATAATTCACTTGTACGGTGTCCCTTTTAGGACATTCATATAAAAACTATTTAAAATGTCCCACAAACATTTCCGCGTTACAGTAACTTGAGATTGAATATTCTGATTGGATATACTGATGTGATGTTTTTAACATCTAACACTAATTTGCAAACCTTATCAAACAAGCGAAAATTCTGACTGACTTAATTCTTCTCAAAATATTAGGTCCTTACATATGAAATTGACGTTTAGTATGGGAGGAACATAAAGCCGATTTTTTTTAATTATAATATATTTATTTAATCAAAGTATTTACCATTGCTATCTATGCACTTTTGCCATCTCATAGGTAGTTCATCGATCCCTTTACTAAAAAAACCATTCGGACGGGAATCAATAAAATCTTTGAAGGCGGTTTGGACTGCCCCATCGGAGTTGAATTTTTTCCTTTGCAAGAAGTTACCCAAATTTCGAAAAAAATGGTAATCTGTTGGGGCAAGGTTCGGAGAGTACGGTGGATGTCTTAGACATTCCAATTGAAGCTCCTCTAATTTGGTAGCCGTCTGTTGTGCAGTGTGTGGTCTAGCGTTATCATGAAGCAGCAGTGGCCTAGAGCGATTAACCAGCCTCGGTTGTTTAGCAGCTAGCTTTTCCATCATGGTTTGCAGTTGCTGACAATAGACATCTGCCGTAATCGTCTGGCCAGATTTAAGAAAGCTGTAGTGAACGACACCAGCACTAGTCCACCAAACGCTCACAAGTAACTTTTTTGGAGTCAATTTTCGCTTGGGGCATGGTTTGGCTGGTTCGGCAGGGTTCAGCCATTGCGATGAGCGCTTCCGATTATCGTACAGGATCCACTTTTCATCACAGGTAATGATTCGATTTAAAATCCCTTCATTATTGTGCCGGTTGAGTAATGCAACGCAGCAGTCAACGCGCGTTTGTTGATTTGCTTCACTCAATTCGTGAGGTACCCACCTTTCAAGCTTTTTCACCTTACCAATTTGCTTCAAGTGGATTAAAACAGTTTTATCACTAACACCGCAGCCTGCAACTAACTCGGATGTGGTTTGCGATGGATCCGCTTCCACAATAGCTTTCAATTCTTCATTATCAACTTTGGTCTCCGGCCGTCCACGGGGCTTGTTCTGCAGGTCGAAATTTCCAGAACGAAAACGTTGGAACCAAAAACGCACTGTGTTTTCTTTTGCGGCACCGTCGCCATACACATCATTAATCCTTCGAGCCGTTTCTTCAGCACTGGTGCCACGGCGGAACTCGTACTCGTAAATAACGCGATATTTCAAGTTTTTCATTTTGTAAACTGAGTGACGCAAAGAAAAAAACAATTGAGGAAAAAACAAATGAATTATAATTTTCAAAACACAAATACATGAATAAATAGCTGTATAAATTTGGATTTGGAATTCC